>PVKA01029303.1:13244-28510 GCA_004027165.1 Ctenomys sociabilis | reverse complement strand
TCTTCATTCACTGATTAGAGACATCTGCTATAATAATGTCTGTAAGTATAATATCATGTATGCACCTTGTATGACACCAAAATATTATGAAAACATTTTGCAATGTATTAATTTATCGAATTGTCCTGTTAATCTGTCTTGAAACTGTCTCATTGCTATTTGTTCTTCAATAAAAATAATAATAATAAAACACTAATAGTATATCTCATAGAATAAGAGAAAACAATCTACAAAGGCAAAGCACGGGGCATCACAGTAGCTAACTTAAAATTGTACTACAAAGTTATTATACAGTCAGCATGATTCTGTCAAACAAAACAAAACACACTCAAAAATCAGTGAAACAGATGGGAATATGCAGAAACAATTCAAGACGTACTCAGCTACCTTATCTTTGACAAAGGAGGCAAACACCTTCAGTGGAAGAAAGATAGCTTCTGTAACAAATGGTGCTGAAAAGGTGTCTTTCCACATATCAAAGATTAAACCTATACCCATATCAATGAACATCAAAATGGACCCAAGATTTAAATATTAAAATAGAAACACTATCTTCTGGAAGATAGAATATGTAGAACTCTTTTTTTTCCTATAAAAAGTTTGTGTTTACTTAGAAGCATTCAGAATGTCAACAATACAGTTGCAACATTTTCTTTCTTTTTTTTTTTTTTTTGCAGTTACGGAGTGGTACTCAGTTAACAGAACAATTATTTCATATAAGCTGCATCAGAGACAAATGAAGATGAAAAACTACCGTAGCCATATACCCTCGCTGGCTTTACCCCTGGGGCACGCTGACAGCAACTGAGACCGGGCATAGTGGTGTGCTCCTGTAATCCCAGCTCTTGGAAGGCTGTAAACAGGCAAATCACTATGAGTATGATCTAGTAGTGAGACCCTGAACACCCTGTAGACCCTTCCCTAAAATACAAAAAACAAAAATAAATAAAGGCATATTTGGTAGTGTGTTAACTATACAAAAAGAGACACTGTACAGTTTAAAAACAAATCTTACATTAAAATTTTTTTTCTTCAAAAGGAGTAAATTGTGTACAGGAGGGTTAAATGCTTTATAGACAAAAAAAAAAAAAACTGCTAGAACCAACTTATCATCATCTTCGTCTTCATCCTCATCTTCCTCCTCCTCCTCTTCCTTCTTTTTCTTGCTTTTTTCAGCCTTGACGACTCCCTTTTCTGCTGAATCAGGTTTCTCTTTCACCCAGCAGGCAGCGATGTCCTTTTCATACTTCTCCTTTAGCCTAGCAGCCTTCTTCTTGTAGGGCTGCTTGTCATCTGCTGCAGTATTATTCCACATTTCTCCAAGTTTCTTTGCAACATCACCAATGGAGAGGCCAGGATGTTCTCCTTTGATTTTTGGGCGATACTCAGAACAGAACAAGAAGGCTGAAGGAGACCTCTTGGGCTCATTGGGATTCTTGAACTTCTTTTTCGCTTTCCCTTTAGGAGGAATATAAGTTTTCAAATCTCTCTTTCATAACGAGCCTTGTCTGCTTTTGCCATATCTTCAGATTTTCCTTTTTCTTTCTTTAGCAGACATGGTCTTCCACCTCTCTGAGCACTTCTTAGAAAACTCTGAGAAGTTAACAGAAGCATCTGGGTGCTCCTCTTGGCAAGTTTGCACAAAGAATGCACAGGATGACATCTTGCCTCTCAGGTTCTTAGGATCTCCTTTGCCCGTGTTTACCTGTTTTCCTCAGTGAGGTACAGAGTCGCCCAGTGCCCACCTGGCTTTCACTTGCCCTGGCACTGTTTCTATGGAGTTCAATGTACCTTAATGGTTGTTGCAGAACTCTTGAAGATATATGTGTGGGCAAATAATTTATGAACAAAACCCAAATAGCACAGAAACTATTATGAAGAATCAACAACTGGAATCTCATCTTATTAAAAAGCTTTTACACAGCAAGAGAAACCAAAGTCAAGAGACAACCCACAGTGTGAGAAAAAATTTTCCCAGCTATTTCTCAAAGGACTACTATCTAGAATATATAAAGAATTAAAGGTTGGGGAGATAGCTCACTTGCCTGGCAAGTGCAAGGTCCTACGTTCAATCCCCAGTACTGCAAAAAAGAAAAAAAAAAAAAAAAAAAAAAAAAAAAAAAAAAAAAAAAAAAAAAAAAAAAAAAAAAAAAAAAAAAAAAAAAAAAAAAAAGAAAAAATATCAGGCCACCCAAATTTCAAGGCCTAAATCAAAGATTAGGCAGGCATCTGACAATTCTCAGATGGAGAACTAGAAACAACAAATAAATACATGAAAAATGTCTAACATCACCTGTTATGGTTTATGTCTAGTTGTTCCCTGAAGCTCAAGCAGTCATGGGAAGGCTTCTGGAGTTTAGATTGATTAATGTTGGTGTGGGTAGGGAGTAATTTCTTCTCCCAGATGAATTAATTAGGCTGCTCCCATTAACCTTAGTCTCAGGACATGATCAAAACATAGAAAAACTTTCTGCCGAGGCATAATACACATTATCTGGAGTCAAACAACAATGCAGTTCTTCCCAGAAGACATCTACTGAGTCTGATCTTCACCAGCAGGATTACTATCAGCGTTCTGGTCTTCTGAACTCTGACCAGAATCTCCCATACAGAATAGATTAAGGCATTCTAGCTCTGCTTTTTCTTTCAGTATCTTCAAACCATTCCATAAGCCATGCCCAAAATCTCCAGAACCACACAGTCAGGTATAATTACAGCAATGACTCCACTTCTCTGATATCAAATTCTCAGTTATTTTTCTCTCATTTTTGAGACAAAATACCCATTACCAAAAGTTATAAGGGGAAAGGTTTGTTTTACTTAGCTCACAGTTTATAGAGGTATCAGCCCATAATCCACTGGTTCTAAGGCAGAGGGGCAACCATTCATGGCAGCAGAAGATAGCAAAATAGATAAGGGGCTTATCGGTACCTTTCTGCTCGTTTGTCTTATCCAGACTGCTGGCATTCCAAACCACTCAGGGGGCTGCCTAGAAATCACATACCTTTCATCCTAGCACATCACATACCCTTAATTCCAGCATCACACACTCTAGATCCAGCCACCTCTGAAAAAGCCCTATGCCCATGTGAGGGCTTGCGGAGACATCTAGGCACACACCGTCACGGACTCCCTCGGGCTGCAGCAGTAGTCCTCACCTGCTCTCCTCACCAGCCCTGAAACCTGAGTTTCTACATGGATCAAAACTGGGTATCTAGGTTCAACTCAGACCTCAGAGCCCAGAGGACAGACAGAGAATGAGCCAGAGGGACACAGTGGCACAGCTGTTGGCTGGAGCATGTGGTGGCACAGTAGGAGCTATTCTACAAGCTCACTGGAAGCTGTAGTCTTTGTTTGTGATGCTCTGTATCTTTAAAGTTCAGATGAACACCATGGCTAGAACTAGTATCAACTGAATAGTGTGTCATAGGGTCCTCCTTGCCTAAAGGTGATCTTGGTAAAAGGAGGGTCTCATTCCTTGTTTAGAGTACGGTGGCCTAATTTTGGAGTGCAGCCCCTTAGTAACATACTTTGCTGCTAGTCAGAATGAAAGGAAAAGCAGCATCATGGGTTCTATTCTGATTCTGCATAGGTAAACATGAGTTAAGCTGCAGTGGCAAGCAGTTATAGTACATTTCTTCTCATGAAAGTAGAAGAAAAGTGCAAGGTTATGTCACCTCAGGCTCCCCACCTGAAGGTCATTCCCTGTTGAAAATGGACTGGCTTAAACCTTGTTTTAATAGCAGCCAACCCCATTAGGCTTATAAAGACAAGGAACCACGGGGAAGCCAAATGAACTCTTTTTTTTTTTTGGTCTTTTTGAGACAGGGTCTCACTATGCAGTTCAGGCTGGCCTTAAGCTCACTTTGTAGTTCAGGCTGGTCTCGAACTCACAACAATCCTTCTGCCTCAGCCTCCCAAGTGCTGGGATTACAGGCATGCGCCACCACGCCCAGCTTAGAGATTTAATACTTATGAACTTGAATTATCTAGGTACCATTTACTTAATGGAAAAGACTTCTGAATCTTTCTCCTCTCTTTCACATTAAGAATCTTTGCATTATTTCCAGGACTGTATAAATTACATTTATTTTGAAGAAAAAGTGGTAATTTTCAGTTTTGCCCTTACAAGTTTTCCTTTAGGTGACATTAATATATCCAAAATGGTACAAGTCTTATAGAAGGATCTTGTCCTATTTAATGCAGCTCATAAAAGTGTTGACTTAGAATTTTATATATGAACAAACTACTTTTGATAAGAAATTTATTCTGTCCTAGTTTTCTGAATGGCAAATCACAGAAGCAGGGTGATTTGTATTAAATGTGCTTAATTGTTGCTATTAAGTCAACTCTACCATTTAATATTTTAAATGTAATAGAGCCTATATGAAAGTTTCCTTTATTCTGGTAAGAGATTTTGTTTATGAATAGTTTTATACCGATATATAAAATCCATAAGATTAAAAATAAATGGTGTGGGATGTGCGCCTCCAGTGTCATCCACCTGAGAGGCTGAGGCAGGACTGAAGCCAGCCGGGGCATTTAGTGAGGTCCTGTCTCCAGAAATGCGCTGAGTGGAGCTCAGTACAATGCTTACCTGGCATGCACTAGGTTCTGCTTCAGTCCCCAGAAACAAAACCAAAACACCACAGTAAGAACAGCTGTAAATATGATCCAATGATGAATACTAAAATTAGTGGGAAAAATCTAAGGAGAAAAATATATGTGAATGTCAGAGTACTTCCCAAATGTTTATCCATTATAAAAGTAAACACAGCAACTTTACAGCTGAAAAATCTAGCAGATATTCTCTCCTCCCATCAAGTGATTTAAGGTTAATGTGAACAGTAGTTCAGACTTTCTGATATTATATACTGAGACAAAGACTGAGAAAAAGCACATCGTCTTCCTGATGACTTTCAAAATTGACTACTCTCAATTATCCATGAAACAACACTAGACAAACCCACACTGAGGGATCTAATCAAAGCTCTTTAAAAAAAAAAAGTCAGGCTCACTTAGAGACACATCTCAGTGAGACCTCTGCAGCTACATTCATCAGATCTTCTTGTTGTTTCTTTTGGCACCATCTTGTAACATACAAGTGGTGTACCACCTGGGGCATAGAAGATGACCAGGGGTGGGTTAAGAGAGGCCTGACCACATGGGAAAAGTACGGCAAGAGTAGGTGAGACCACCGGGGAAAAACTCAGAGTAATGGGAGATTCCACTTCAGTGGAAAAATGAGTTGGGGCTGGGGAGATGGCTCAGCGGAGTAAGTGCGTCCCTGGCAAGAGCAAGGGCCTGAGTTCAATTCCTGGTTCTGCAAAAAAAAAAAAAAAAAAAAAAAAAAAAGCCAAAGAAATGAGGAAGCGGTCACAGCCTGGAGAAGATCTGGAGCCTAATGCTATACTGGATTGCATCCTGAACAGAATAAAGCAAAGAGTGAAGTTCAAATGGTCTTTGTTCATAGGATCATGACAGTGTTAACTGCCTTGGTACTGTCACCACAGGACAGTGCTAACACTAGTGAAGGCTCAGTGAATGAAGCCTGGAGTCTTGGTTACTTTTCTCCTCACTGAGACAAAACACTCATATCCAAGGGCTAAGGAGGAAAGGTGCCCTGCAGCTTGCTGTTTGTGGAGGCCCAGTCCATAATCTGCTGGCTCTAAGGCAGGTGGCCAGGCAGAGGGGGATTGCAGAACAGAGACAGTCCATGGTGGAAGACAGCAAAAGCAGCAAGCAGGAACCCTCTTTCTGTCCTTACATATTGGAAAGGCCACCCACCCTTAGGGCAGTGAGAACTCACACCCAGGGCAGGTAGCCTTAATCCTAGCATTGCACCATGAATCAATCCTAGACCATATCCTGGATCCTAGCCTTACATACCCTAGGTCTAGCCAACTTCTAGAAGCCCCACCTATGATTGTGTGAGGCTTTGGGGGACCTCTAGGTATAAGCCATAACATATGGGAGCTTGCTGTCTTATTTTTGCAACCCTTCTGTAAGTGCAACATTATTTCAAAATTCTGTTTTTAAATTACACAGATTCTGATACTGTAAATGTGGGTGGAAGCCACAAGTTCCCAGCAGAGGTAAAGCCCCACTCGAGCATCAGTGATTTCTCAGATGCAATGATGCATCAGAATGACCTTGTCTCCTTTACTCTTCTCTCACTTCTGAGACAAAGTACCTGACACTCAAAACTGGGGAAGGAAAAGTTTATTTAGCTCACAGTTTGTGAAGGTTTCACTCCATACTAGGCTGGCTCCAAGGCAGAGTGGCACATGGCAGAGGGCAGCAGTTCACAGTGGTAGAAAACAGCAAAACAGCAAGAGCAAATGGGAGGAGTACCGGCAACAACAGCTACAGAGAGCAAGTCTGTCTCTCTAACATTGCATTCAGGCATAGCACTCACAGCCATAATCCCAGCAGTACTCATACCCATAATCCTAGGGGATTATGAATAAATCACAAAGTCTAAAAGTCCATCCCAGGACCGCATGAGGCTTTGGGGGGACAACTAGACACAAACCATAACATGGAGGTTTCAGTCCATACTCAGCTGGCTAGAAGGCAGAGTGGCACAGGGCACAGAGCAGCTGTTCATGGCTGTGGCAAAGAGCAAAGGAGGGGCAGCAGCTCCCTCAGCTAGCTAGGCTCTTTGTGATTATGCAGATTACCCAACCCAGGGCTGACATGCAGTACTCATACCTGCAATCCCCATTGGATCAAGAGCCAATCACAACCTCCAGAAGCTGTCCCATGACTGCATGAAGTTTTGGGGGGACAACTAGATACAAACCATAAGAGACCTACAGAAGTTTTAAAAACAGATTTCTGGGCCTTGCTCCCAGTGTTTCTGATTCACTAGGTCTGAAGTGGGGCAACCTCCCTAGTGTCATTGATGTTAATGACGGGTAAGTACGGCTCATATATATATATATAGTTTTTTTTTTTTTTTTCAGAACCGGGGATCGAACTCAGGCCCTTGTGCTTGTCAGGGAAGCACTTACTCCACTGAGCCATCTCCCCGACCCTGGTTCTTATATTTTTAAAGAGCTACAGGGGACCTGCTGGTTAGCTCAGTTGTTTGAAGTGCTTGCCTGGGTAAACTCAGTCAGGCGCAGAGCACCACAGTTTGATCCCTAGCTCCACATGCTGCACCAGACCTGCTCTTAAGGCAGCCTGAGCCAGCCTCCTTCCTCCCAAAAAATAAACCTTTTCTACTTTTTAAAGGTGAGGATTTAGCTCAGTGGCACAGCGCCTGCCTAGCAAGCATTCCAAGTTCAATTCCCAGTACACCCCCACCAAAAAAAAAAAGACAATTTAAGGGCCAGCCAAATAGCTCAGCAGATTACAGAGCCTGCTTAGGCAGAACACAGTGGCCAGGGTTTGATCCCCAACATGCCAGCCCCATCCCCAGGGCACACTGAGACGGTGATTGAGACTGGACGTGGGGGTGCACGCCTATAATCCCAGCTCTTGGGAGGATGAACACAGGCAGATCACTATGAGTCAGATTATGAAGTGAGACCCTGTAGACCCTGTACTAAAATTAAAAAAAAAAGGTTATATAAAAACATTACAAACAGCAATATGAAACAGAGCTTGGGTCTGGCCCGTAAAGACTAAAATATTGAAAAGAAATGGTTAAACCTTGGACCCTTGATACTCAGAATGAAGCTTTTAAAAAAAAGTTTGTATTAGTCCATGTTTGTAGTACATAATGAAAAAAATGTAGTACATAATGATTAGATTTCTCGTGGGGAGTTGGTACATGTCCATGGCATATATTAGGTCTTCCCATTTCTACTTCGGCTACCTTCCCATTTCTTCTGCCTTTAGTTCTCTTCCCATTTGCAAAAATATGGTAGAATGAACTTCAAATGAGTGCAATAATTTTAAGAATTGGATTTGAGGTTTGTGTCTTTCTCATTCCTTTTTTTTTTTTTTTTTTTTTTTTGAGAAAACTCCTGCTATGTATTCCAGACTGACCCTGAACTTCTTTACTCTGCAACCCAGTTAGCCTTGAAGTCATGGCAATCCTCCCACCTCAGTCCCCTGCCTGCCCAGAATGCAATTGTTCAGCAGTATCCAGCCCTTTGGGGTAAATGGAATTTCAGTGTTGTTTCAATGTGAATTTCTTTAGTGGCTGTTGAACATTTTTTCATGTATTTATTCTTTGTCATTTGTACTATTTCTGAGAAGTGTCTATTCATTTCACTTAGCTATTTTCTCACTGGGTGCTTTATTTTGGGGGGAGTTTAACTTTTTTTATATCCTGATCAGCACATGTGAATGATTTGGGTGGATTTCCAATATCAAAGCATACTCAAAAAGACATAGTTATCTCTCTCTCTCTCTCTCTCTCTCTCTCTCTCTCTCTCTCTCACACACACACACACACACACACACACACACAGAGCTAAACAGACTAAATGCTTGGGATTCATTAACCTTTACACTGAGCTCTGCTCATCCTAGAAACTTTAAAAAAAAAAAAAAGAAACTAAGAAAATAGCATTTTGAGCACTTTCACTGATGCAGTAACTATGCAAAGTAAATTGATGTGGACCAAATAAGCTGATAAACATTTCATTGATTAATAAAGTATAGAAAAATATCATAGGATATATTCTACAACATATTAGATGATTTATGTAGGACCAAGGCTATATATATTATACATACCAATCTTTAAGCCATTGTACCCACTTTATGACACAAAAAGTGAAAGTTCTGAGACAAAATGATAGATCCCATGCATAGTTAGTGGTTAGGCTAGCTTCCAACTCAGCCCTGTGCAACTCTGAAAATCTGTGCTCCTTCCAAAAGCTAATAGTTGCCTTTGCCACATAAAACTATATAACTAAATTGACATAAGAAAAAAATAGAATGTACACATTTCTCTATTTCTATTAAAAGAAAAATAAAATTGAGATCTTAATTAGTTCCAAGTTGGCAGGCCTAAAACTTTCCTTACTATTTCAAGAAGTAAGGATCAGATCTAAAGGCTAAATCCTAGAAAAGAGTGGATTTTCATTTTCGTAAAAGGACTTTCAATGATGAGGGGACAGAACATGCAGCTCCATGCTGGATCTGTGGGTCATTACCAGCTCTGTGTCATGTGCTGATAGCACTGTGGCTCTCGCGTTGCTACTCTGCACACTGCGTCCCTAACTGCAGGTGGTTTCCAGTTTGCTGCTGCACAGACAGATGCTAAATGAACACCCTTCCCTAAAGCTAGAGCCCAGGCCTCACCAGGGTAGGCATTTGATGAACATCTGTGCTTCACCTATTCTACAGGTCCCTAGAAACATCTCAAGGTCTGAACTGGAGTAGCTGTGTCAGAATTACAACACATGCAACCTTCTTTTTGCAGAGTTCTCCCATATGCAGACTTAGCTACCATGGCTTAGTTCAATACTACCAGGTTCCAAGCAACACAGTTAAGTTATCAGTTACCACAGTGCTTTAACTGTTAGAATGAAGGGAAAACTCTGCCGCCATGCTTTATGTCCACAGGCCACTACATAAGTGATGAGATCCACCCTGTGACCAGAGACCAACCAGGTCACTCCTTGCAAAGCCTGCTATGCTCAGTGACTGCACATATGTTACTCAGTCAATGCACAGCTGCCAATATGCAGCTGTGTGGTCTTCTCTCCAGTGGTGGACTCACAGGACATTTTATAAAAATAGATGATAAAAAGAGAGAATCAGCCAACATAGAGCCAAGCACAACAAAGAAACAATAACAACTCTAAAATTCAGATCCAGTATAAACAGAGCACAACAGCTGAGCATAGGAACGCTCACCCTGGGCTGTGCAAAGGACAAGATCCAGCCAGCTTCAGTCTAAGTACTAATCCTCTGAAGACTAGCTGGCAGAACATCTTCCCATTCTGTAGGTTGTCTCTTCATTCTGTTGATGTTTCTTGTATTGTGCAGTAGCTTTTTAATTTGATGTGATCCCCTTTGTTGATTCTTGGTGCTATTTCTTGCACAGCTGTGGAAGCTAGGGCTCTTACACTGAGCTACTTATCTAATCCTTTAATTTCTTAAAAATTTTCTTCATTTTGAGCCAGGGCCTGAGGTTGGGCTCAAACCTCAATCACTGAGGTTGGGCTCAAACTTACAATCTGCCTTTTTCCTTCCAGAGTGCTGGGACTACAGATGATTGGCCCTATGCCTAACTCAGAATGAAACTTACAACACACAACACAGCTTAGGATGTAGCTCAGTGGTAGGACACTTGCCTAGTATGTGTTTGGGTACAAAGCCCTGGGCTAAATTTTCGGCATCACAAAAACAAACCAAAAAGCTAAAAGATACTACTCCTTAGGTGTGCCCCTTTGTGATTCTTAGTTAATTCATCTGGCATAGGTCCTCGGCACCAGCACTTTAAAAATATTCCTCCTCCATTGTGATGTGCAGCCAAGCTTGAGAATTACTGATTTAGGCTGTATGCCTCCGAGAAATGCTGCTGCTCTGATACCCGAGTTGGAGATGAATGCAAACAAATGCAAAAAGGGTCCTTTCTGCAATATCACATTCATTTCGGAAAGTGGAGCTACTCTTTTGTGAAACCATCAAGCCCAAACATGAAATCAGTTTTACATCTTCTCACCTATGTCCCCTCTGAACTGTATGGAAAGGAACACAGGTTTATAGATCAGTAAAAATGCAAGCATACCACACCAGGGTCTGAACAGATGGGCCAGGAGAGACAGAGATGGAGCAATGGAAGGGTAAGGGTGAGCTCTCCCTATGGCATGGTTGAGTAGCAGAGCGTAGGGTGTTATGAGAGCTAGGGGTAGAGAAAGACCGTGGGCTGAGAATGGCGCTGTGGCAGTGAAGAGGTGTCGCAGGCCCTTCACCTCCACACAGCCCCGCAGTCACTGCTTTCCCAGGTCAGCGCTATCAAGGCCAGAGGCCTCCAGTTCCCGCACACGCTGAGCCTCTGACCATCTCTCCTGCCACAGATGAAAACTCAGTTAAAGCCCCCCTCCAACAACCCCACAGGAAAGCTGTTTGTTCTCTTACCTGTGGTCTCCTCGGCCTGATTGAAGCCACAGATCTGGCAGATGCTCTGGACCCACTTGTTCATGTCCTCTTCTGTCTCAGCTACCAGATAAAAGGTCCGCTCGCTGGTCTTAATATCAAACACAAAGCTATCCTGAAGCTCCTTCTTGTTGAAGGTCAAGCCTGCATCCACCTGCTCACA
This sequence comes from Ctenomys sociabilis, assembly GCA_004027165.1. Taxonomy (NCBI): domain Eukaryota; kingdom Metazoa; phylum Chordata; class Mammalia; order Rodentia; family Ctenomyidae; genus Ctenomys; species Ctenomys sociabilis. Next base: position 17,280 of record PVKA01029303.1, on the reverse strand, counting down.
GAAGTTCAGGTTGATGATGCGCAGGGGCTTTTTGGAGTGATCGTTCTTGTAGTACTCCAGCACGTCTGGGTCACCGCTCATCCGGCCACTGCGAAGGATAAACCAGCGTTTCTTCCAGGCCTAAACACACCAGAGGGGAGAAAGAGATGGGAGAGATGCTCTCAGTTATTTCAAAGCTGTTAACATCCTGAGACACTACAGACCTCAGGCTACTTGTAATCTATATCTTCCTTTCAAGTTTCCCAGATTTTAGAATTTAAGTTAGTGTAGTATTTCATTATGTTTACTTTTCTTTTTTTTTTTTTTTTTTTTTTTTTTTGGAAGAACTGGGAATTGAACTTAGCCCCTTGCGCTTGCCAGGGAAGCACTTACTCCACTGAGCCATCTCCCCAGCCTCCAGTACTTCACTATGGAGCCAAGGCTGCACCACTATGAAGGAAAATGCAACATCCCTACTTTTTAAATCAGGAGAGGAGGCGAGGCTGCTTCAGAACAACTATTCTTTTCAGGCTAGAACAGAGATCTGAACTCAGTACTTTTAGGCAGCGTAAAACTTACAGAACCACAATATATGTATCTGATTACAGATGGGGACCCTCAAAGAAAAAATGGTGTGATAAAGCAACAGCACCACACAGTAAGTAACAGAAAAGTAATTTTCCTGACTTCTTACAATGTGCTTTTTACCAATCATGAAGTTTTAGAAGAACCACAAAGAAAAATCCTTCTAACATCTGAAGCACATAACTTTGGATTTTCTTTCTTGTTTGCCACTATACATATCCCTAGGACTTATAATTGTGTCTTGCCCATATTAAGCACATGGCATGAATTACTTAGTGGTCTCCCTAACCCATGCCACACGACAGAATCTGAAACTTGGTTCCATATTACTTTATGCTGTCTTCTACATCCCATTTTATCAACAACAACGTGCAGAGACTATGCCAAGTGATGAGAAGATTACACGTAATCCAGGACTTGCTTTCAGCCAACTACATACAGAAAATCCCCTCCACTATACCACCTCTACCTGCCCACCTCTTGGGGTTTTAATTATGGAAATATACCCAAACACTTTGTATAAAACACTTAACACTTAAGCATCTAAAATAACACATTTGTGGATAATTTGTACATGCCCCCTGGAATGTAAACTTTGTCACTGAATGGATTCTTTTTATTTATTTATTTCCTGCAGAACTAGGGATTGAACTCAGGCCCTTGCGCTTGCCAGGGAGGCATTTATTCCACTGAGCTATTTCCCTGGCTGCATGGATTCTTTATTATTTATTCCATGGTACATAGTGTATGGCTGATCAATAAATATACCTACTAATTAATTTGTATTAATTATAGGAAGTCCTCACAGCACATGGTAGGCAAGAGGGATCAGAACTGGTGCCTACTAAGACTCTGACTGAAATGAAAGCTGAGGTATAATCACACAGAATAGATTGGAAGAAAATAAAAACAAGTACTCTTTATTCATAGTGCCCTGAGCCCTGCTCAGGTCACTGGACTCCGCTTGTGCTTCTGAATGGGCACCCTGCAGGCGCTCGCACAGTCTGGGGAGGGCTGGCAGCTCCTCTGGTGTGCCATGCCAGTACCCCCCTTCTCTCTGGGGAAGAAGTCATCCTGGCATCACTAATAAAACACACACAGATACCCTCAAAAAGAAGGCAATGATGTTTGTGACAGATAACTTCTGAGCCTGTCCGGTTCTGCTTCCAAGGAAGTGGTGCAAACAGATAAATGGCTGCCTACAAGACATTGATAAGTGTATGACAGAGAAGGCAAGACTATCTAATTTGGTCCCAATTCACTATCCTCTTGCCACAACTCCCTTCCAATTTCATACAGTTTTTAAAAAAATCCAGACAATTCAGAATCAAGTGTGAACAACTCCAAAGCTGTTTACATCACCTGAAGGCCCTTGCTTCCCTGACCCTTTCATATGAAATGGGGCTCCACTCCCTCCACACTTCATGACATTTTCATGTACTTTTCACTGTGTGCTGTTCCAAAACCCCTCATAGGCATTCCTGAACTTGGCTCTTTCTGAGTACACTCACAGTAAAGATGCTTATCACCGCGCCTGTCTTATCTCGCTGCTCTTACTCATGTTTCCTTCCATCTTTCCTTTCTTCTCTATTTCCTTGGGTCCTTACATCTACTCAACCAACAAATATTTATTCAGTGGTTATTATGGTCTGGAGCAGCGGTGCTAAACCTACGGCATGTGTGCACAGCCTATTATAACTGAAAGCTCTAAAAGGTTCACTGGAAAAACACAACAAACCTGATTAGGGCCAGGGGGATCGCCAGAAGTACCTGCTTTGGCAAGCACAGGGACCAGAGTTTGATCCCTGGTCCTGCAAAACATGTTGGCCACAGTCCCACCCCCAGGGCACAATGAGCTGGTGACCAAGTCCAGGCATGGTGGTGCATGTCTATAATCCCAGCACTGGGTAGGCTAAAAACAGGAGGATCACTAAGAGTTCAAGCTGTGTAGTGAGAACCTGTACCAAGTATGTAAAATGGGAGAAAAAAAAGTTCACTATCACTGCTCTAGAGACTATTTTATAGGTTTGAGGGCTTTTTTTTTGGTACCGGGAATTTATCTCACAACCTGTGCTTGTCAGGAAGGTACTGTACTGCTGAGCTATACCCTCAGCCCTAGAGACTATTCTAGATGGATACAATATGAATTCTTCATAGAACTTACAGGTACAAAACAAAATACTATTACTTACTATTCTCCAAATGTACTAGATAATTTCATGACTACATGTCTGCACACTTGAGGATTCTTCCTAGACTGTCTTTCACCTTCCCTAACCCGTCTGGAGAACTGTTATGCTTCTCTGTTCCAGCCCGAATGTCACTTCTAGAAGTCCGTCACTAACTCCCCTAGCTGGTGCTCCCTTTCATGTTCCTTTAACAACATATACTTTTCCTTACTTGGCCATTACTTTCTCTAAATTTGGCATTTCAACTGTTTATGTTTTTCTCCCCTTTAAGCCTTTCATACCTTAGGGTCTGGGTTCTGTGTGGCCAATAGCTACTTGGTAATTTGCTTAATAAACATATGGAACTCAGTGAAGATCTGTTGGGATTTTTGAATTCAATGAATATGTCAATTTATTCAAGTTAGTAACTGTATTTTAAAAAATACAACTGGTCTTTCAAAGTAGGAAGTATGAAATGAGGATATAAAGAAAACTACAGAAGTAAAATAAGGGTTGGAATAGGATTCTCTATAATGTGTGTTCTCTAGCATTTGTTCCTTTCATTCTGGTGAGTACAGTGACTATGTAATAAATATTTATAAAAGGGTCTGAAAGCTTTAGTTGAGAAGTGCCCCATGACTCAGAAATAAAGAATTACTTTTGGATAACTGAGATATAATGCAGTTACATATGCCAAAAAGAAAAAAAAAAAGATGCCCTGCATTTTCAGAAAATTCTAGGTTATCTACAACAACTCACTTTGTAGTTCAGGCTGAACTTGCACTCACTGGTACTCCAGACTGGCCTCAAACTTATGGCAATTCTCCTGCCTCATCCTCCCAAGTGCTTAGGCAACCATGATACATAAATATGCTGTTAAAGACATAGTTTTTCAGGTCTGCTCTCCTATTACTACAAAAATCTCATGCAAAATGAATTAAAGATTTAAATATAAAACACAAATGGAATTCAGCAACTTATAAAACTATGTAACCAAGTAAAATTTATTTCAAAGAGGTTAAGGGTAATTCAAACTTGCAGCCAATCAATCAATCAATCAATCAATCAATCAATCTAAACAGAGGAAATTTTTTATCTTGATAAAAAATATCAACAGAAAACCAGTGTTTTCTGGTAGCTTAACTTTGAAAGAATAAACGCTTGTCCCTAACATCAGGACTAAGGTGAAGATGTCCATACCTATCACCCTTATCCAACACAGTGCCACAAGTTCTAGTTGGGCAATAAAGCAGGAAACATATAAAAGGCATACAGATGAAAGGAAGGAAAAACATGCCCTGGGC
>PVKA01029303.1:0-13144 GCA_004027165.1 Ctenomys sociabilis | reverse complement strand
TTCTCCCTAGCCCTTAATTTACTTTACTGTGCTAGCAAGGAACATGTGGACATAAAAAATAAAAGCCTCTTAGATCTGAGGATCTGGCTCAGTGGCCGAAGACCTGCCTAGGACGCTCTCCAGCTTCATGAAAGACACAAACAAACATGCATTTTAAAAATGAATAAAGTGTAAATTTAGTATAATACATGCAGAGTATGTGTGTCAAAACCATACAATACTGATGAAAGAAATCGAAGATCTAAACAAATATGTATGTTCATGGACTGCAAGATTCAATACGGCTGTCATTTTATAGCTGTGAGCAAAACTCTGTTCTAGAATGTGTATGAAAAAAAGACAACATAATAGCTAAGGCAATTCTGAATCCTAAAACAAGAAGAATTAACATGCCATATTTAAAACCTGTTACACAGGGTAGGATTCTCACCCCGACTGATACCTGTGAACCAAGCAACTGCACTGAATTTAACAAAGTGTAATAGAAGGGTCACACTCCAAATGCCTACCATTCTGGTCCTCTAAATATGTACTTCTTGTCATGACATACCAGCTATTACTATACTGCCCTTTTTTAAAGGGTAGTAAATGAAAAATAAGACAAAAAATGTCACAAGACAGTCATGATACAATGCTACTGTGCTGTATATGGGTGGATTTCTAAATACCTATGTAAATATATGTAAGTGTTCATTCCTATTTTATTTTATTTTTTCTTCTTCATATTCTTATGGACTTAGAGTTTAGTATCTCAATACTTGATGGAAAATACATGTTCCATGTTATTCCTATGATGTCTGATATTTAGACTAATAGTGTGGGTAAACTGAACTGCATATGTTGCAGGGTAATAATAAACTTCTCTTCTGGAGGGTTAACAACCTAAGTTTGCAGATCAAAAATTAGAGAAAAAGAAAGGCTTGCAAGGTCAGCCAGCATTTTGGCCCTAGCCTTGAAAGATCAGTGAAGACTCAGGACATGGGAGAATTTGTACTGTAACATCAGGTAACTCAGTTGTGCCCCAAATTTTCTGATCAAGAAAATTATGGGACCACAGAGGAATGTGATCGATGATGTACAGTGTGCCTAAGGAGAGTCACATGGAGAGAAAACATTCTCTCAGGCTTCCACAGAGAGCAAATTGGCCAAGCAATGGCTGTGACTCATCCACATGGCTGACACTGACAGGGGATCTACAAAGTGCAGTACAGTGTTACAGGATAAACCCTGAGGGTACCTGACCTTATCCAATACAAAAGTTACACTTTTTGTTATATAGGTCTTGTTTTAACTTGGTCTTAACCATCCAGTAGAAAATTATAAAAATGTTGGTATACAAAGTAAAATCATATTAATATACTGAGCTATGAATGGCTCAAGTCAACAATTTCTGTGGATAACTTGCTTCTTTTGTGGACTGCTGATCTGTGTTAGAATTTTTTATTTAAAAAAAATGTGTGTGTGTGTGTAAAATTAGCCATCCATGTTTTGAAAATCTGTAACATATGTATCCTTGTATGTTACCCTGTTTATGTCATTTTTTTCTCTTTGTTTTTGCTTCTATTTTTCACTCTTCAAGTTAAAATACAAATAAATAAATTTAAAAAATAAATAAATAAAACTTGTAACACAGGGACCTGGGAGATGGCTAAGTAGAATAAGCGCTTTCCTGGCAAGCACAAGGGCCTGAGTTCAATTCCCGGTAGGGGGGGGAGGACACAAAACTTGTTACATAGGATAAGTAGTTTTAAGAGTGCTGGTATTAGGGTGGGTGACTGCTGGATCAGTCCACTGACTGGATCGGCAGCTCCCTAATCCTGGTAGAGGGATAGGATATAGGGGACAGAAAAAGGCCTGCCTCACTCTCTTTTGTTGCCTTAGCTGTCTTCTGCCACCAGGGTCTGCTGCCCCTCTGCCATGTGTCCCCCGAGAACCAACTGAGTATAGACCAAAACCTCTACAAACTGAGTTTTTTTTTTTTTTAAAAAAACAACTGTGAGCTAAATAAACCTTCCCTGCTAAACTTTAGATGTTGCTATTCTGTCTCCTCGATGAGAAAAGTAACTAAAACATAGAGGAAGAGATAAATGAATGATTATGAACAATGAAGAACACAGAGTTTCCTAAGTGGATTTTCAAAAGAAATTAATTTTTTAAAGTAATTAAAAAAGTAATTAAAAGCAAATTAAAATTATTTTTTTTCTTTTTGAGACAGGTTCTTATTATACAGTTCAGGTTGCCTTGAGCTCACTTATAGCCCACACTGGTCTTGAACTTGCAACAATTCTCCTGCCTCAGCCTTCTGAATGCAGGGATTGTAGAAAATTTTTTTTTCAAGAAGTGTACTAAAAGTGACCATAGTTTGGGCATGCAAAAAGAAAAGACAGTTATAGAATATGTGGAATCACCTCTTTTGGATGTAGAAAAGAATAAAGGACAAGTTCCTAGTACCTAGAAGGCCTTGAGTGCCACCCTTAAAAGCATTCTTGTTTCTTTACTGGTAATGGGGAACTTGTGAAGAACACAGATCAGCAGAGAGACATTAGATGGTACTGTGCTCTTCTGTACAGCGAGGAAGAGGAACCAGAGAGGAAAAATCAGGAGCCAAAAGGAGGACCTTATTGTAATGTCTGTGACACCGAGAGAGGATGGCACCTTGAATGTTAAGAGTAACAATAAAGCCAGAGCAAATCACCTCACTTGACAGGGCAGCATAAAGAAGCAAGCAGTACAGGATCAATGTCAAGAAAATCCTGCCAAAGTCAGAATTTGTGTCTAGAATCAAGGATACACCATCACTTTCTCTGATGAAACAGAAGTGACTATTTTCCTTTTGTACCCAAACACAGTCTGAAAACAAGACATTTCACAACCATCCAGACCACAGAGACACGAATGTGGGTACACATGACCTGGAAGTTGCATCACTCCTGGCTGTTGAGTAGAAGTGTCACATGAATCTTTCTCTGTCCCTTGGGTTGAGTCCAAAGGTCTCCAAGTGTACAAACGGGCCATGAGTTCCTCGTACTGCTTTTGATACCCAGAAAAGTCAAGTAGGTTTCAGTTTAGCTTCACAATGGCCAGACTACACTGGAAGTGCTCTGCTATGCTGGTGATGAAGGAGCCTGAAGTCCTATCATGTCAGCATGCGGGGAGACTGCGTGGAGCTGACCCCGGTGTTCTAATTCTAAGTGGCTGCTGGGATGAGGAAGTTGATTTACACCAGGTGATGCTCCATGCTACAGTTGAGCTAGTGCAGTGCCAGCACAGAAACACTACGAAAAAGCTGATCCTGACTTTTTGAAAAAATAATGCCTTCCTAAGAGCATAGTACAAAGCAGGCCCTCTGAAAATTAGAGAATGCTCAGCACTAGAAATTTTGAAGAAGAGGTAACCTAGGTTAAGGGGTCAACAAACTTTCCTGTAAAGGGCCAAGTAAAATTTTCAGGCCTTGGAGCAGCATTATCTCTGGCATAACTACTAAATTCTGACCTAGTGTGAAAGACTCTACAGATGATCAATTAGCACATAGGCATGGCTGTATTCCGAACAGCTCAATGGGTAGTATTTGCTGGCACTGGCCTACAGTGTGGATTGGCTGGAAAGGCTGTAGGAGGGGCTCAAGGAGTGGGTAATAGATGGACGAGAAACTACCACCCCTGCTGGGCATGGTGGTGCATGCCTGTAATCCCAGCACTCGGAAGGCTGAGGCAGGAAGATTGTTGTGAGTTCAAGCTACAGTGAGCTTAAGGCCAGCCTGAACTGCATAGTGAGACTCTGTCTCAAAAAGACAAAAAAACAAAAAACAAAAACCTATCATCACCCCTTTCAGCCTTGAGGGCCTCACTGGAAAGTTTCACTGGAAGAATCTGATATGGTGACAACTCATCTAATCAGATTACCCAGATCCTGAGAAGAGAGAGGTGTGCTTCTGGACCACCAAGTACTAACTAGAAATAACTCTCTTTGGGTCTCAGCCCTAGCAACTGAAAATGTTTCTAAAACCCCAGAATCTTCTGTTTGGCCTTACTATGATTACTATGCTAAAGAGAACAAAACTCTTCTTTGATGACTAAGGGCTTCTCAGTGCCTCAAATAATCTCTCCAGACATCAACATCTGCATATCCCTTCTTCTCCAGCCGTAGAAGGGGCAAGGCACTTCTTGGAAGAAGGTTTTGCGTAACTCCTAGAAATGGGTGTGCCCTTTAACTTCTCTCTTTCTGGTGAAGGCAAAACCAAAAACTGCCTAAACCAGGAGGGTCCTGTCAAGTGAGGATTAGAGTCCACTGGAACCCAACTGTGATCACTGGGGGATATCAATAGATCACATCTATGTTAGAGAAAATAAGAACATGTAATGCTGTGTCTTCAAAACACTGTCTCTGGTCACAGCACCGTAAACATGCCCAACTCGGCTGATCATGGGAGGCATTCTTTATTTTATTATAAAATATTATGGACAACACACACACACACACACACACACACACACACACACACACACAAACTACTCATCTTAGTGAGATTCCAAGACAGACTGTGGTTTGAATTTCAGCTCGAGCCACCAAAAAAGCCCAGGTGATCTTGAGCTGATTTCTGAATACCCGATACACAAACATGTCTTAGCATATTTTAGCGGGAGGCACAGAGGACCTGTCTTTTGTCCTACAATAGTTAAGGGTAAACCATCAGCATCCGCTGAAGGCAAGCAGCACACACATATCTGGAGGAATATCTCCTGCATGAGGAAGGCTATCTTTCCTCTAGGAATCTTTCAACTGTTCAGGACCTTAGGGACTTTATACTCCAAAGGAGTAAAAGAAAGGGTGTTTCCTGGCCTCTTGAAACATGCCACGTGCTTTCCATCCATTACCACATTAATCTTCAAACCAGTGCTGCAAGGGAAATACCCTCTCTCAAAGATGAGAAAAATGAAGGTCACACAGAAAAAAAGATTTGCAAAGATCACAGTGCCTGGCTTTCTTGGCCTGTGCATCACAAATGGGGCCTAGGAAAAGCTTATATTGAAGCAAATGCAGATGAACTTCTGACTACACTTTTGCAAAACACTGGCCATGAAATTATGAAAAATATTCAAACTTATAATTAATTGACCATGGCAGGGGACAACAGTGGGGCCAATATCTGGGTCTCAGTTCCTAGTCCAAAGTTACTTCTACTCCTCAAAGGAGAATCCCTTTGAATATTTGTTCCTGACTCAATCATTTGTGAGACAAATTTTCTCTTTGGCTCCACATGAATCTTACTTGCTTTCTGAGAGCAGAGAATGAATATTCTGAGGTCATGGTTTTTGTATCTCAAGTATGTAGTACCTGATACTTGATACGTTTTATGTAACTATTCAGTGACAGTTCAGTCAAAGGAACAAAAGGAAAGAAAACCCATTTGTTTCTTTGTTGGCAGAAACAAAGTCTCAGTCAGCCGACCCACTAATGTTCATATCATCACTCTCTAGCCTGGGCAAAAATGTACAGAGAGCACAAACACAATCCCTGAAAGATTCCCATCCTTTATGTTATGTTAAGCCGACTCCAACCACAGGCAGCATGTGGCCCATCACCCCCTGCATGAACCAGCAAACACACTTTGCCACGTAGGCCACAGTAAGAGCAGACAATCCCAGTCAGCACAGCAGTACTAAGATTCAACTTGAGGACCTGTCTGTGCTACTCAAATGAGCTCCCTCGCGCACAGGACAGAGGGCTGGATGACAAGGGCCTGAAGTTGCAGAGACCACTACTTAAGCCTGAGAACAGCCAATCTAGAGAGAGCAGAGTTCCAAAGAGAGATCGTCACAAAATGTGAGTCCTACGTCAAGTTAATTTTTTAAATTCTTTTTCCGAGTTTTCCCCTCAGACCTTCTGGCCTAGGTAATTCAATAAAACTTACCTCATTTAATTCAACTGGGCCACTGCCTAATCAAAAGAGCCTTAATCATGGGCTCCTACTGGCACTCAGACCCAGTCTGCTACCACAGAGCAGCTCAGGAATTCTTCTCATTATTTAATTCACTTTCTGTTTTCTTTGCTTTCAATTTCTTTTCCTTTAGTTTTCAGTTCACCTACACAAATCCTCTGATCCTCCTGCTGACACACCCCAAGTCCAGGAACCTCAGAATATATGGGACAGACAAGTACTCAGAGAACTTGGTACTCAGAGACCAGAGCACCAAGAGTGGTATGAACAGAGTGTAGGGGTGCTCAGAGTGCTACTCCACTCTTCTCTCAAAAATATGTCATGTTCATGCATAAATAAGCACAAAGCCTCCTACATGTGCACATGCAGTCATACAAACAAACCCAGAGTGCTATTCCACACTAAGAGCCTGGGATACTTTCCCAGCAAAGGTGACACTTGAATTGGTTTTTAAAGGATGAGGAAAGTTCTGCTGATGGAAGGAAAACACTGCACAAGGGAGAACTTCTCAGGCCAAGAGAACAATGTAAGTACAGGTGGCTCTTGTTACTCCTGGCAGTCACAGCCCAAAGTCAGCACAAATACTGAATTACTAAGTTCTCAATCATCTTCTAGAGGAAGTATAGGATTAGATTCCTGAGTGAGAGTCATATTTTTTTTTTTTTAGAATGGTAAATACATAACCCTGTCTCTTGTTGCTGGGACAAACACTTGACACTCAAAATGAAGGAAGGAGAGGCTTATTTAGCTCACAGTTATTGGAGGTTTCAGTCCATACTCAGCTGGCTCCAAGGCAGAGTGGCACATGGCAGAGGGCAACCTTTCATGGTGGTGGCAAAGAGCAGAGAGTGAAGGGAGTGGCAGTAGCTCAGGCAGTGAGCTAGCCTCTCAGTCAGTCAGTCAGTCAGTCAGTCAGTCAGTCAGTCAGTCAGTCTGTCTATCTCTCGCTCTTCCTTACATTGTAATGCAAATTACCTGCTCCAGGGCAGATGCAGCATCCATACCCACAATAATCAATATCCAACTCCAGAAGCCCCAAGGACTGCATGAGGCTTTGGGGGGTACGCCTATACACAATCTATAACACCTTATTTTCAGTGTTTAATGTTTAAAGACACTATATTTAATATATGTATATTGTTGATTCATTAACACTGAAGTCATGGGTAACAGTGCAGCCAAAGGCTCATGCCTGAACAAAGTTCATATGACACAAAATTAGGTAGCACCTCACCACTGTAGCAAAACAACACAGAAATGCAAAAAGTATGACACTAAATAACCAAACAAGATACTTGTTTATAATATGAAAGCTTAAATGTGATACTTTTGCTTTGTTCCACATCATGGGCATGTATGCTCAGGTTACTCACTGCTCCATGCATGCGAAAGGTCTGAGATGGCCCATGAAAGTTCAATGTCTTGGCTCACTTGGGCTGCTATTAGAAAAAGTCTTAGACGAGGAATAAACAGAAACCTCTGCTCACTGTTCTGGGAGGTCCAAGAACAAAGCAACAGCAGAAGTGTGCAGCCAGAGCAGGTGGCCCTTCCATGCACCGCTTTGCTCACCCACTGTAGGGACCTGCGAAGCTTTCCTTTAAGGGCTTCCACCCTACTCAGGAAGGATGTGCTCTCATGACCCACCCAGTTTGGAGGGATGCAAATATTCAAGCACTCCAGATCCAGCCACCCCTGAAAAAGACCCACCCATGTCGGCATAATGCTTGTGGGGGGACATCTGGACAAGAGCTATAACACTACAGGGAAGAGCTCTACGAATTCCTTAACTCAATTATTCCATTAATCATAATCATATACTTGAGGGGGAAGGAGTTTATCCATAATGTATGGCATGGGTGTGAGTGGGTGTGGTTTGAAGGACCCAAGACACAGCAGGTCACCATGTGGGAACTAGTACCATGTCCCCTGAGTAGAAGTGTAGGCAGAGGCTCAGCATGTCCTAGGGCCCAAGGAGAAGACAGCTCAGCTCATGGGAGGGAGGGTGAAGGGAAGGCATAGCTGGGGCACAGTAAGCAGATGGAAAAGCAGCATGAGAAGGCAGAGGATGGCAGTGCAGGGCCTCACAGGCCATTGTACAAAGTTGAGATCTTAATATTAGATAGAACAAAATCTTCAATAGGGATATGATGAATAAACTTTTTTTTTTTTTTTTTTTGTATTTTAGGGAAGGGTCTACAGGGTGTTCAGGGTCTCACTACTCATTTACAGCCTCCCAAGAGCCGGGATTACAGGCATGCGCCACCATGCCCAGCCTAATGATGAATAAACTGATACTAGTGGAAACTGAAACAAGTTTAAGAACAATACAGTATGATACTATTTATATTAAATATGCCATGTTCATGCGTAAATAAGCACAAAGCCTCCTACATGTACACATGCAGTCATACAAACAAAACGTTCAAACTGCTGCCAGTGGTTCCCTGTTGGAGGAAATGAGTATGCAGAAGAAAGAACAGCAGGGAACCTGCACATTTTAATTTACACACTTTTATTTTAATACAAAGAGCATGAGACCAGAATGTTTTCAAATTTATAATTCCAACTGGTGTCAACTGCAGCCAAATGAGGAAAGCCTGAAAAGGGAGCTCAGATAAACTACTGCTCATGAGATAATGGCAATCTGGATCTTGACACTGGCAAAGGCCATGCACGCTCATGAGACACTTCAGAATCTGAGTGACAAATCATGATGAACTGGATAGAGAATGACTGCAGAAGAAGAAAGCAAACAGAGACCCCCACATGTGCACTGTGAGTGAGCAGGCAGGCCGCTATGAGCTTACCACAGAGAATGACAGCTACGCCTTTCTGACAAGACTGCTGTGTTGCATTTACCCATTTTTTGCCTCTGCCACATCAAAGACAAAAAGGCAAGATAAATTTAACTTGTATAAGGGGGAGAGGGTCACATCTGGGAGAGCAAAGAGGCTTATAGCAAGTAATTACAATGACTGAATTCTGTGAGATTGATTCCCAAAAGAGCAGGTCAACTTTTCTGCAGAGGACGCAAAATTCATTACCGGAATTACCTCTGCCACTCAGAATGCAACAAATGAGCTGTTACTAACCCTTTGCGTTTGGGAGAAAGAAAGGTCAATTCTATCGAGTATCTCACTTTCCTATTCTTAAATGTTCTGATTTAAGCTACATTTAGAGTCCTAAATTAAGGAAAGGTTACTAGGGAAAATCTGGGACAAAGACTTCTCATATATCCCAGAGTCCCAAGATCTGGTTCCACAATTTCTTTTCTTTTTTCTCTTTTTTTTCGGTGGAACTGGGGATTGAACTCAGGCCCCTGTGCTTATTCTACTGAGTCATCTCCCCGGCCTGACAGTTTCTTAAATAGAATTTGTCTTCCTCCTTTGCTTCAAATTCTTGGTCCGCTCACCACTGTCTTCAGTGTGCACCAGTCACTCACACACTGACTGAAACATAGATCCCAGCTCCAAGTCAGGAGAGACAGAGCTCCACAGCCCTGGAATAGAGTCCAAGGCTACACACCTTAGGCGACTCTGCCCCCCAATGTCTAAGGACCTATTTTGAGGAACACTCTACTAGACTGTTAGCCATGGTTGACAACAGCTGGTCTTGACTAAAATTTGGAGGTTTGGGTTATACTTCCACCTCTGTCTTTGCAATGTGAACCTAAGGAACAAAATATTTTTCTGTCCTAGCTCATCTACATAAAATATAAGCGTTGGCTTCAGTGTTTAATTTCTGACTCTTTGTTTTTGGTCTTTTTGAGACAGGATCTCACTATGTAATTCAGGCTGGTCTTGAACTCACAACAATTCTTCCAACTCAGCCTCCTGAGTGCTGGGATTAGAGGGGTGCAGCATCATGTCTGATTTAATTTATGAATTTTTAAACAAAATTATGTATGTGGTACAGGGTCTCCCTATACAGCTCAGACTCATAGTGACCCTCTTGTTTTCAGCCTCTGCAGTGCTGGGACTACAGGCATGGGCCACCAAGTCCAGACTTGGTGGTCAGCTCAGCACACCAAGGGTGGGGCTGACACGGCATGTGGTGCCAGGGATCGAAGCTAGGACCCTGTGCTTGCCTAAGCAGGTGCTCAGTCTGCTGAGCTATGTTGCCAGCCCTTAATTTCTGACCATGGGTAGAAGCAGAATTCTGAAGCAATCCGGTCAGGTATCTGGGCTGTACTAGACTGACTCTTCTAGAGCACGAAGATTGTGAATACACATGAATTCATATGAATCCAGTGCACAAGGGAATTTACTGGTCATGAGCACATATCATTAAAAGCTATTTTTTATTGTTTTCAAAGTATCTATTTTAAATTAAAATTTGTTACACTACTGTTAAAAAAAAAAGGCGCTATCTCTAAACAACCCAATGGACTGGGCATGGACCCTCCAGGAACCTGGCTTTTCCTGTCGGTCACATCACTCAACAAAAATGAAGGAAGTCATTCAAAGGGTAGCCACAGAAACAGAGCCTAACTCCAAGGACTAGCTCAGATAGTCAAGTATATGGTCCTACTGACTCTGGCAGGTCTGAGGTCAGCTGACAGGAGACTTCATCACTAAAACATTCCATACAGAGACATTTCTGCAGTCCTCCTGTGAGCAGCTGAAAAGGCTTTTGTGTAAACTGCAAAAGGAAATCAGTATACCATGCTAGAAGAATAGCACTTGCGCTGATCCTTTTTGGCTTCCTTAATCAAAACAGGACGTACAGTTTATACATATTAAAATTCATCCATCCTATCTTCAGAGTTCAGATGAATGAATGTTTTTTGACAAATGTATAGAATGTATGACTACAATCAACACAGAACATTTCCGCCTCCCCAAGCTTCTCTATCCACCTCCCACGTCAGTCCTCGCTTCTCTTCCCAACCCCAGGAAGCTGCCCTTCTATTACCTATCACTGATTTGTATTTTCTAGAGCACCAAAAATGGAAGCACACAGAAGTACCCTTTTGTGCCTAGCTTTTTAAATACAATATTAAGTTTCAATGATTTGTCTATACTGTTAAATGTATCAACAATTTATTAAATTATTTACTGTAGTATTTTATGGAAGTACTATTATTTATTCATTGACATTTTAAGGGACAGTGAGGTTGTTTCCAGCTTGGAGCTATTATGAATAAACCAACTATGAATGTTCTTGTAAGTCTTTTTGTAAACTGTTTTTCTTGATTATGTACGTAGGTACGAAACAGCCTGGTCACATGGTGCATATATATTTAATTTGACAAGAAATTGCCACAGTGTTTTTCAAAGTGACTGTACTCTTTTTACATTTCCACTAGAAATATATGAGAATTCTAATTCTTTCGCAAGACTTCATTATAGCCTTTCTAGAGACTTGAGGGGTAGGACTGTACCTCACAGTGGTTTTAAATTACATCTCTAAGACTAATGATATTGAAAAACTTTCCATATGCCCAGTGGCTCCTTATCTTCTTTTGTGATGTATCTGTTCAAATTTTTGCCTCTTTTTATTTTTTTCTCAATTAATTATTTTTATTTATATACGTTTTCAATACACAGTCACTGTGTCTACTGGGGGAGCTGGCACATGAACAGCACCATCACCTCAATCCTTCTTACTGTCCCGTCCTCTGCTCCCCTTACTTATCCTCAGGTCCCCTTCCCATCTCTGATTCACTGATTTTAAGTCTCTGCCTACCTTCATGTCGAAAAGATTTTGTTTTGTTTTCTTCTACACATTTTTACAATGTTAGCTTTTATATATCTTTTTTTTTTTTTTTTTTTCAACCAGTGAGAATGTGCCAAGTTGTTAAAAGCTTTTATTCTTCTAGCGCTCAAGGAAGCTGTAGTCCCTGGGCTAGTCACCTCCGGCCTTCTAGTACTCGCAGCCCAGCAGTAAAATATTTTCTCTGTGTGTATGAGACAAGTTTGGGAACCACTATCCAACCATGTCAAATCTAAACTACTCAGGACAGGGTAGGGAGATAGCTCAGCAGCATAAGCGCCTGCCTTGCAAGCACAAGGTCCTGAGTTCTATCTCTGGTACTGCCAAAAAAAAAAAAAGAATGCTAAACTACACGGGGCAGCATTCCACAGTTGTTCCCCTCCCTTTCCCTCTCCTGCTCTCCCCTCCTCTCCTCCCTTCTCTTCTCTCTGTCTTTCTTTCCACATGCAAGAATGATTTATTTCACTTATGATTATAGTCTCAAGTTATATCCTTTACCTAGAAAAGCCTCAAATTTATCCTGCTTTACAGCTCGGCAGTATAAAAATATGACATCTTTTTTTTCCAAACACCACACAGACTGCTCACATCAGCATGTAGGGTGACCATCAAGAGAAGTCTCAGAAAGCTGCTTCAGATTAGATAAAATGGCTCACAGCCCTTCACACTGTTGGTGGAAGTATAGGTGGGAAAAGGTCTCCACAGTGGGGCTGGAGAGCAGGGTGAGCCACAGCCACGGACACCACCACCACAAGGAACTTGGCCATCCCATCTACATGAGGGGCTGAAACAGGATTGGATCTAGAATTTTACCAGAATAACTGAGTCTTCCAATCTTGAGAGAGGGAAGCAAGATTGAAAACGTCATTCCACTTCAATAAAGTTTAAAAACAGATAAAGCAATATTGCTTAAGAGCTACTGTGTTGGTGGCAATGTAAAATAGTAAATCGCTATGAGAATCAGTATGGAGATTCTTCAAAATATTAAAATTAGAAATTCCAAATCTCAGCTGGTCTACCCAAGACCCGTTGAGCACCAGCCCTGGTCCCCTGCATTGCCCCATATCTGCTCCGAAAAGATGAAAGAAACTATCACGAACCAGGAAAAACTTGCTGAACTGCAGGCACAAGTGCACATTGGTGGGAAAGGAACTGCTTGCAGAAAGAAGATGGTTCATGGAACAGCCACAGCAGATGATAAAAGACTTCAGTTCTCGTTAAAGAAGTTAGGGATAAACTATCTCTGGTATTGAAGAGGTGAATATGTTTACAAACCAGGGAACAGTTATCCACTTCAACAACCCAAAAGTTCAGGCACCCAAACACTTTCACCATTACAGGCCACGATGAGATGAAACAGCTGACAGAAAGGCTGCCCAGCATTGTGAACCAGCTTGGGGCAGACAGTCTGACTAGTTAAAGGAGACTGGCTGAAGCTCCGCCCAGACAGTCCGTGGGCGGAAAAGCACCGCTTGCTACTGGAGAAGAGGA
>PVKA01029302.1:0-28442 GCA_004027165.1 Ctenomys sociabilis | reverse complement strand
ACCTGAGTTTCATGATGTTGCAGTACAGGTTCTCCTATGTCCTGAGTCTTTGCTGACCTTGAAAGGCTAGGGCCAAAATGTTGGCTGGCCTTGTGGCTCTTCTATTTCTCCAACTCTGACTTGTAATCTTAGGTTGTTAACCATCCAGAAGAAAAGCTGATTAGTATCCTGCAGCATATGCCATTCACTTTGCCTTATCAGACTCAATTGAGTTTAGCTGTTGTTGTACGTTTCCATTTGTATTTCTGCTTTTTGCTTGTTATACTAGGGAGACTATACGATATTTACACATGTGTGTCTGGTTTATTTCACTTATGAGTACATGTTCAAGTGGCATCTACTTGAGTATAAATGCTTCAAGCTTATCATTCTTAATAGCTGAGTAATACTCCATTATATAGAAATACCACATCTTTTGCAACCATTCCTCATGTGATGGACATCTTGGTTTTTTCTAAGATTTTGCTATCACAAATTGTGCTGTTATAAACATAGGTACATGTACATTACCATGATATAATGTTTTCAGTTCCCCTGGGATAATTCTGAGTAGGGGGATAACGGGCTTGATTGGGATTTCCAGTCCTAGTTTGTTGGGGAGTTTATACGGTGATCTCCACAATGGTTGCACCAATCTACATTCTCACCAGCAGTGGAGAAGTGTTCACTTTAGTGCTTGCTTCAGCAGCACATATACTAAAATTAGAAGTGTTCACTTTTCCCTATATCTTCTCCAAAATTTGTTGTTGGTTGATTTCTTTATGATAGCCATTCTTTCTGGAGTGAGGTGGTATCTCAGTGTTGTTTTAACTTGCATTTCACGGATGGCTAGCGATGTGGAACATTTTTTCATGTATACATTTGCTTCTTTAATTTCATCCTCTGAGAAGTGTGTATTCATCTCAGGTGCCCATTTATGTATTGGGTCTTTAAATTTGAGGTTCCTAATGTATCTTAGCTCTTTATAAATTCTAGAGAGAAGACCTTTGCCTGTTAAGATTTTTTTCAAAATTTGTGGGTTGTATTTTCACTTTGTTGATAATTTCTTTTGATGTGCAAAAACTTCTATATAAGAGTTGATCCAAGTTGTTAATTCTAGGAGTTTCCCATGCAAATACATATTTGTTCATGAACTCTTTGCCTACCCCTGTGTCTTCAAGAGTTCCTCCTACTTTCTCTTCCAGGAGATTGAGTGTTTCTGTTTTAATGTTTAGATCTTTAATCCATTTTGAAATTACCTTAGTGCATGGTGATAGACCTGGGTCAAGTTTTAGTTTTCGGGATGTAGAAACTCAGTTTTTCCAGCACTTTTTGTTAAAGAGGCTATGTTAGTTCCAGTAAGCATGTTTGGCCCTTTTGTTGAAGATCAGGTGATTGAGTGTGTTCATAGAGGCCTCTGCATCTTCTAATCTATTCTATTTCTTTGTCAGTACCATGTTGATTTTATCACAGTGGCTTTGTAGTATAATTTTAAGTCAGGAATTATGATTCCTCCTGCCTTGTCTTTGATGGCAAGGATTGCCTTTGCCATTGTGTGTCTTTTCTTGTTAGAAATAAATTTTAGAAACAATTTCTGCAGGTGTGGGAGATATGTTGGTGGCAGTTTGATAGGGATTGGTTAAATCTGTACAACAGTTTTGGGAATAAGGCCATCTTCACGATGTTGGTTTTTCCTAACCAGGAGCAGGGAATAACTTTCCATTTTCTGAAATCCTATATGAACTCTTTTTTAGGGTTCTTTAATTTTCCATGAAAAGATGTTTGACTTCCTTTGTTAAGTGAATTCCAAGGTGTTTCATTTCCCATGGTGCTATTGTAAAAGCTATTGTTTCTATAGTTTCCCTCTCAGTGTGTTTGTTATCTGTATTTGTTATCTGTGAATGCTATTGACTTTGAGTATTGATTTTTTATCCTGCTATGCTACTGAATTTCTGTATCAATTCTAGTAGCTTCTTTGTGGAGTTTTTTGAGTCTTCCAAGTAAAGTATCATGCCATCGGCAAACAGTGATAATTTAACTTCTTTACATATTCTTATTCCTTTTATTTCTCCCTCTTTTCTAACGGTTGTAGCTAATGATTCCAAAACTATATTGAATAGCAGGGTGATAGATGACATTTTTGTCTTGTACCAGATCTAAAAGTAAAATATTTCATTTTTCCCCATTTAGAATTATATTAACCCTTGGACTTTCATAGATGGCTTTTATAAAATTGTGGTAGACCCTTCTATTTCAATTTTCTGTAGGACTTTGAACATGAATGAGTGTTGGACTTTGTCAAAAGTTTTTCTGCATCAATTGAGATGATCGTGTGGGTTTTAGGTTTCAGTCTATTAATGTAATGTATTATATATATATAGATTTTTGAATATTGAATCATCCTTGCATCCTTGGGATGAATCCTACCTGGCCATGGTGTATGATCTTCTTGATGATTTGCTGTATTCTATTTGCTAGGATTTTATTGAGGTTTTTTGCATCTATGTTTATGAGGGAGATTGGCCTGTAGTTCTCTTTTTTAGTTGTGTCTTTCCCTGATTTTGGAATCAGTGTAATATATGTTTCAATTAATGATTTTGGGGGGAATGCTTCCTTTTCGATTTCTTTGAAGAGTTTGAGGAGTGTAAAGGTTATATCTTCTATAAATTTCTTGTAGAATTTAGCTGTGAATCCATCAGGACCTGGACTTTTCTTTGTCAGCAGGGTTTTTGTTACATTTCATATTTCGTTGGCTGTTACTGGATTATTGAGAGTTATTATATATTCTTGATTCAGTTTTAGTAATTTGTACCTTTTTGTCCATTTCTTCTGTGTCTTCTATTCTATGTGCATAAAGATTTTGGTAGTAGGTATTGATAATCTTTTGAATTTTCACTAGTGATTTCACTGTTTTCATTCCTTATTGCTTGTATTTGAATATTTTTTTCCTCTGTTTGATGAGGTTAGCTAGGGGCTTATCGATTTTATCCTTTCAAAGATCCAGCTTTTCAATTCATTGATTCTTTGAACTGTTTTCCTCATCTTAATTGAATTAATTTCTGCTCTAATCTTTATGATTTTTTCTCATCTTTATGCTCTGGGTTTAGTTTCCTCTTCCTTTTCTAGATGTCGGTGATGCAAAATTAGGTTATTTGTTCTCATTCTGTTTTCCTAATGTGTGAGTTCATAGCTATGATTTTCCCTTTGAGAACTACTTCCATTGCATCCTATAAATTCCAGTAAGCTGTGATTGAATTTTCATTGAATTGTAGATATTGTTGAATTTCTTGTTTAATTTCATCTGTGAACCACTGATTGTTGAGTCGGGTATTGTTTAATTTCCATGAATTTAGCGGGTATTTCTGGTTTCTTTTGTCATTTAGTTCCAGTTTCCTTGCACTGTGTTTGGATCATATGCATGGCATAATTTCTGTTTTCTTGCATATTCTGGGATCTTGACTACTCTATGTCTCAGTGTGTTTTTAGTTGGGCTGAAGTTATTTGGTGTTCTGTATGCTTTGGTTACCTGAATGTTGGACTGTTTCTTCATATTTGGGAAGTTTTCTGTGATTATTTCTCCCCAAATTCTTTTTATGTCATTTGTATTGACTCCTTCATTCCCATTGATATCAATTAATCTCACATTGTTCTCCTGGTGTCATCTCGCAGGTGATGGATTATTTTTTCCTGCATTCTTGTTTTTTTTAAAAGATCCTTTCTCACCTTTTCACTAGTTGTACCAGCGTCTTCAAGATCTGAAACTGTGTCTTCGCTTTCACTCAAACAGTTTTGTAGACTCGTGATCGAGATTTTTAGTTCTTCTGTGTCTTTGACATGCTTCATGCATTCTATTTTGTTTCTGTATTGCTCATATAAGGAATCTCTCATATTTCTAATCTCCTCTATTTTTTTTTTATTACCAATGTCTTCTTTCGAGGTAGCTATTAATTCTTTTACTGCAGCATTTTTTCCAAATTGGGTTTCCTCCATATAGTTCCATAATTGATTCTGTACTTCAGATGTTATGATTTCAAAGATTTCTTTTTTCATTTCAGAAATTAGTTTTTCTCTGATTTCCTCTTTACCTTTCTGCTATTGCTTCTTTGCTTGCGATGCTGTTAATTCATATGTTTCAGGTGGAATAGTGTTCTCTGCACTTGTTCTGGGTGGGCATTGGGTTTCCCCCATATGTTTCTGGATTTGATTAATTACATCAGATTCTGTGTATTCAAATATTTATTTTTTTTATTTCAGGCATTAATTCTGGTCTGAATTCCTCTGTAGCTTTCTGCTGTTGTTTCTTCACTTCCAACTCTGTTAATTCATTTATTTCAGCTGAGCTTGTGTCCTCTGCAATAATCATTGTTGGGCTCCAGGCCTGAGATTGCATTTTGCTCCTTGTCTTTGTCATTTTGTATAGCACTGACCTCTGACCTTTGGTGTAGAGCTTTGCTCCAGTTATAACGGTAGTGCATAATGAGATTTGGTTGCCAATCTATTAATTTTTGAGATTATGCAGTTGTACTTGGCCTGGATCTAGATATTTTGTTAAACTCCTTTTTGCTGCAGCCCTTCTGGCACGATCATCATTACTGTTCAACATATTCCTTTAAATATAGCCAGAGCAATCATGTCTGATAAAGAAAAGAAACAAAGAAAGAAGCAAAAACAGAAAGAAAGAAGAAAGGAGTGAAAGTATCATTATTTGCAGATGACATGATTCTCTGTAAAGAAAACCCAAAATTCTACCAAAACTTCCTAGAATTAATAACCAAATTCAGCAATATGACACAACTCAACACAAAAATATTAATAGCATTCCTGTACACTAATAATGAACTTGATAAGAAAGAAATCAAGAAAGCAATATTATTCACAATAGCACAAAGAAAAACTACATATTTAGGAATTAGCCTAATCCTGGAAGCAAAGGACCTGTACAGTGAAATCGACATTACTCTGAAAAAGGAACCTGAAGAGGAAACCAGAAAATGGAAAGATAGCACATGTCCCTGATTGACAGAAGCAATATTGTCAAAATGGCTATATTTCTAAAACTGATACATAGATTTCATTCAATCCCAATCAAAATAGTGACAGTATTCTTCACACATATAGGAAAAATAATGCTAAAATACATATGGAATTAGAAGAGATCCAGATTAGCAAAAGCAATCTTGGGTAATAAAAGCAGAGTAGGAAGCATGACAACCTCAGATTTGAAGTTATATTAGAGTTACAGTGATCAGAACAGCATATTACTGGCACAAAGAAAGACACATTCATCAGTAGAACAGCACAGATGGAATACAACCTCAGGCAATTCAGCTATTTGGTCTTTGATAATGATGCCAAAAACATAGAGAGAGAAAAGGAGGCATCTTTAATATCTAGCCACAAGCAGAAGACTTAATCCTGGTGTATGTATGTCACCATGTGGTAAATTAAAATCAAAATGGATTAAATATATAAATGTTAAAACAAAACACTAAATCTGCTATAAGATAAAATAGGTAAAACCTTGAAGTCATGGGCACACACAAGGATTTTCTGAACAAAAATCCAATGATACAAGAAGTAGTACAGAGAATCAACAAATGGAGTCATGGCTAATTAAAAGTTTTCTTCACAGCAAAGGACACAACCAACAAAATGAAGAGACAACCTATAGAATGGGAAAAAATACTTTTGCCAGTCATTCATCATTTAGAAGATTTACAAGTAGAATATGTAAACAACTGAAAAAATTAGGTATACCTCTGAATAAAAGACTCAGTCAAAAATGGGCAAATGGAATGGATGATATTTCTCAGAAGAGGAAATGCAAATGCCCATAAATACATAAAAATGTCCAACATTGCTTATGGTCAGAAAGATTAGGAAATGCAAAATAGCATACATGGTCAAGAATTGCCTGTTTATGTTCCAATTCTAAAAAAGGAATTTAACCACTTTATATAACAATCGCTAATATAATTTTTAGAATTGAAAAAGTAAAAAATAAAGAAATGCAAAATAGAGCAATGCTGAGATTCCATCTTACTTCAAGAAGAACTGGCATCATCAATAAATCAAACAACAAATGCTGACAGGGCTGCAGGAAAAAGTAATGGGAACTGGTATAACCACTGCAGAAATCAATATAGATATTCCTCAAAAAGTTAGCAGAGTAAATACACAAACACCGGGGGCTGGGGGGTGGCTCAGTAGAATAAGCGCTTGGCTGGCAAGTGCAAGGGCCTGAGTTCAATCCTTGATTCTGAAAAAAAAAAAAAAAAGAAAGAAAAGAAACACCATGGGTCCAATGAGAGATGTCAATCTGAACTTTTTTTTTCAAGAGACTAGTTCAGAGTGGGCCTATGAGTTAGGCCTATGAGTAAGGGGACACAGGCGATGGCTGACCAGAGATTTCTGAGATTTTCTTTCTTAAACAAAATTTTGAACCCTGATGATATATTCAGAATCTGCCAAAAATGCAGACACCAGAAGAAAATCTTATATAAATATTTTAATGATAATTTTTTTGAGACATCATGAAAGTTACTTTTGGTCTCTACAATTACAAGAAGTGCCAGTTGCTTGCAGATGTTCATCAGTATGGCAAACTATTGGACTGTGTATGCATTTTATTTTTGTACAACTATGTACATAACTTAAAAAAAGGATATCCTCTGAAATTTTAAAATTGTACTTTATCCTACTAACTGATTTATAGATAAACTATTAACTGGCATTTATAGATAAACAACTAATGCATAGCGTATTTGATCTAATTTACTATAGACACTATCTAAATATAGTAGGACTTAGTAAAAAGAAAAGGCTCTGAATATTTTCCTGTGTGTATTTTTAAAAAAAATAATTTTATTGAGAAACAAATAGCAATGAGACAGCTTCAAAACCAATTAGTAGGACAGTTTCAATAATTAATACATTGCATATGATTGTCTTAGTGGTTATTCATAGTACAAGATGTAGACATGATATCCTGTCCACAAACATTGTTAGAACAAATCTTTCTATTTGTTGAATTAAGAGAAAGTAGCTATATGTTTATCCTATTTTGAATATACCGATAGAAAATGGTCATTTATTTGTATCCCGTTTTTGTTTAGTTTTCTCAGAGAAGAGTATTCCACTCCCATTTAAATATTGTAGGTGTATATGCCTGTGTGCTTTTTTAAAGTTGTTCTTTAGATGTTACCACATCATTGGTATTAATGTGGACTTTTGATTCCTGTCTACTTTTCTGGTGTATAAATTAATGTTGTGGGCTGCTTTTCCCCACATGTTAAACATCCTATAATGGGGCTCATTTAAGAATCTGACTCAAGAAAAACTGAAATTTGGGGTGTTTTAATTTTCTTAAAGTTGTAGAGCACCTCCTGGGTCTAGTTCATGAAGATAAGTGTCAGGTAGGCAATTACATGTTTCTTAATTTTGCTAACATGTTCAAGAAAAGTGGTATTGACTCTCTCAAAAATCACATTAAAAATATTTATATGCACAAAAGAAGTTTTAGGACATTATTTGGTCCTGAATACTTTCAAATGTTCAGATCATCTCTTATCCATGGTTATAATGTAATCAGAAAATATATCTACTTATAATAACATAATCTACATCTTAAGGTTAGCATGTGCAAGAGTTGCTATTGCATTACAATGCATAGTTATAGATCTTGAATAAAATAGAATGAAAATCATTTGCAGATGATAACCTGTTTGTCTTTTAAATTATAAACTGCTTATGTGAAACTTCTGGGGTGCAGAATACTTGCTCATAAATTTGGGGGAAATTTACTCTTTGTGAAGATGGATCCAAAGATGGCAAGCTGTGTAGTAGTTTGGAGTTCAGAGGTCCAGATGAGTGGGGATTTTAACAGTGCATGGGGGGACCTGGTTTTGCTCTGGGTCTGGAGAATGTCTTGAGCTGTTTTTCAGTGTTCTGGGTTTGGCAAACACAAAGTGTGTTTTGCTAAGCACTTTTCTCTTGATTTTAGGCCCATGTGAATTATAAAGGAAATTTAATCCGTATGGTTTTGATTCCTTTACACTTAACTCATCAAAATGTTGTTTTGTAAGAACTATTTGATGTCCTTGAAGACTTTGAGTCTTTTTATAACTTTAAAAAGCCTTTTCCCGCTTAAAAACAGGAAGTTATGTTTTACTGCAAGTAAACAAATTGAAAAACCTTAGAAGCTAAAGTTTCTTAGAAGACTTCAAACCTAGGATAAATGTTAAAAATAATAATACTAAAGCAAACACCATGTGCTTGGTTCTAAGCATTTTGTATTGTAACTTATTGAGTTCTTACCCCTACCAGGTAAAGTAGGTGCTATTACTGTCTCTCTTCTTTGAGAGAAGAGAAATTGATTTGCTTAACCAACGGCACACAGGACGTGTAACTGGGAGTTGAAACTCGCCTGTCCATAACCTGAAATACAGCCATTATACTGTACTGCCTGTTTCCTCAGTGCTATTCTGTAACTTGAGAACTTCAGATATTAGTTAAAATTAATTATATACTGATAAATGACTGGATACTGAGAATACCATGTTCTTGTTCCCATCAGAGTTTACTTTTAATAGGCACATATGGGCCAAAGGGCAGAAGATCATCAATACATACTACACATTTCTTACATATTACTCTTTTGTTCATTCATTTAAGTCATATTTATACAGTGTTTGGTAATGTTAGGATCTCTTTTGGTCTTTGAGTAGTATCTCTTTTACAAGAGCAGAGTAGTAGGAAAGTGGGGATTTCCAATAATAATAGGTGGGTTAGGAGGCAGCAAGGATAACATGGGGCAACCCCACTTAGCCTTTGGTCATGGGAGGATGGGTTTCCTGTGGACATTGAAGACATCTGGTTATGTTCCTCTGAACCCACTGCATATTTTTTCCTTACAGCTCTTCTGTGATTATTGCCCTCTGTGTTGTCCAGAAGTCAGTATCCCTATTAATGTTAAATAAGCTTTTTATCCCTAAAAGTCTTGGCTAAGTAGAAAAAAATACCCTTTAGACCTCCCTCAGACTATATAAATTGGTATGTTTTATTGCATTTGAACTGTAAATAAGAAATTACAGCTTAAAGCAGAGATTTAGCAACTATCTTAGTGGAACATATATTTCAAAATTTCATGGGTGTTTTACATGAAACATTAAAAACAATAGGAAAGCCAACTAAACTAGAAAAAAATAGAATTCTAACCAAAACATGGATGATACCTTTGTTGGTTATAAATGTCTTGTAGGCAGGGATTGAACTCAGGCCCTTGTGCTTGCCAGGGAAGCACTTACTCTACTGAGCCATCTCCCTGACCCCATGTTTTCCAATTAAAGAGTAAAAACAAATATCAGGAACAAAGACCAAAAACAACAGTACAAGTGCAACAGAGCTTCAATACGATAAAAATTAACAATGATTGTTATGTCACACACTTTCATTGTCAGATCTGTTGTCCAGATTAATAGGTATAGGTATGAAAAATTGGTCCAATAATTAAACATTAAAGATTACTTTCAGTAAACTTTAATTTTTTATTGCCTTCCTTTACTTTATATTTTTAAAAATTTATTTTAAAGAGAGAATACCAATCGATAAGACATTAGAAATGGTACACATTTAGAAGAACAATGCGAGAGATATTCAACTGTGCCTTTTGTATTGCACTTTGCTGTCTTTGATGTAGTTGCTCAGAATATAGATAATGGCATATGGAGTTATATCACGGTGATATATGTGCACCCATGTTTACAGCAGCACAATGTGCCGTAGTGAAATCTTGGAAATAATCAAAATGCCCGTCACCTGAGGAATGGATAAAAAAGATGAGGTTTTTTTTTTTTTTTTTATACAGTGGATTATTACTCCGCCATAAGAAAGACAACTTTGAGGGCTTATAGGTAAATGGATAAACTATTTCACTTATAAGTATTCGTAAGTGAAATAAATCAGACCCACAAGTGTAACTATTGTATGGTCTCCCTAGTGTAAGAACGTGAAAGCAAATAAAATCTGAAAGGAGTAATAGATATGGTAAATTGGACAGAAACTGAACAGAAGGTTATAAACAGTTTACTTTAAAAATAGTTATAATTATTCCAATGTTTCACTTATTGCTTACTTTTTCAATCATTTTTATTCCAATAAAAGGAATATCATATTGTATCTTTTAAAATGAAAAAAAAAACTCAATAGAATTGGGAACTTTGAATTTGACTTTGTTTTCAGTCTGAAATAGTGTGTGTTTTTTGAAGGAGAAAAACCATTTGAGATGTACTTTGGCTGATCAGAAGCAGTGATGAGCCTTCATGTGGAAAAAGTTGGCTGGGGAGAGCAAGATGAAGGGATTTGGAAGAGATGTGTAGACATATGAGGAAAAGTCATTCAAAATTGTATCTTTGGCCCAGGGAGATGGCTCAGTGGAATAAGTGCTTCCCTGGCAAGTACAAGGGCCTGAGTTCAATCCCTGGTTCACAAAAAAAAAAAAAAAAAAAAAAAAAAATTGTATCTTTCCAGGGCCAGTGAGATAGCTCAGCGGACTAAGCACCTGCTTAAGCAAGCACAGGCACTGGGTTTGATGCCCCGCACCCCCTGACTCTAGGTGTGCTGATCCAGCCACTGAGTCCTAGCGTGGTGGCGCAAGCTTGTAATTCCAGCGCTGGGGAGGCTGAGACAGGAGGATCACTACAAGTTTGAGCTGCACAATATGACCCTGTACCAAATAAATAAATTTAAAAAGAAATATTTCCTTAAAAAATCCATCTTAAGCTTCAAATCTAACTTCTTTCAAATTAATACAAATAATTCCCAATTATCAGGAAGTGGATATAATTTAGAAAGAATGAATGGTACTATTACTCTCTGCTCCCAACCCCCGTAAAATGGGTGAAAACAATAAACATTTGTAAGACCTATGACAATGGTATTTTCTTCAATCTCTCAAAAGAAGTATAAAATCACCTGTATTTTGAGAAAATGACTCTTTTTGATATTTGTAAGCTTGCTCTTAACAAATTTAAGCTTTAAAATCTCCTGAAACTCTCACATAAGTTAAGCTTTCAAATAAAATATGGTGAAACATGGACCCTAATGTATTAAGCACTATATGTTAGCTCAATTCAAAGAAAAGAAAAAACATATTAGGACTTTGATATGTGTTAAAAGTCATATAGGAAGATACCATAGCGTATAAAAAAATCAACACACTAAATTTCTGCCTGTTTTTAATCTTTTCATTAAGTACCTCTGAAAATCCAGAACACTCTTGTCTCACACGATTTTCGTGGTTGTGCCAATAAGCCCTTCTTAGCTTTGAGAATTTTTTTCAAATGTTAAAGGAATTCAGAAAAACAAACTTTCTTTGAAGGAAAGATGGAAATTGCTAAGCCATGCATGTTCCAACCTTTGAATTATCTTATTTGAAGGGTTACATTTTTTTTTCTTGAGTTATGCAGTTTTTCCTTTGTGTGTACCCCCCTACATTTGCAGGGCGGGTGATTGAACCCAGGGCCTCACACATGTGAGGCAGGCATTCTAAAGCTCGATGATATCCCCAAGCCTTCGTTTTACAATTTCCCCTTAAAGCAGTTTGGTATCCTTTGACATATGTGCCAGGGCTGTACTTGTTTCCTTTAACATATC
The DNA here is from genome assembly GCA_004027165.1 of Ctenomys sociabilis. Classification (NCBI taxonomy): domain Eukaryota; kingdom Metazoa; phylum Chordata; class Mammalia; order Rodentia; family Ctenomyidae; genus Ctenomys; species Ctenomys sociabilis. The sequence goes on along the minus strand of PVKA01029302.1, from coordinate 16,811 downwards.
TTGTAATAGTTGAAAGCTTCTCTGGGTGTGTAAAATAGAAAAATGAAGTTTTACCCAGAGACCAACAATCTCAATCTTATTTCACTTAATAACAATAACCATGATTTCTCTCACACGATATATTTTCCCTTTTACTAACAGACTATAAAGTGTTGACTTTCTCTTCAATAAGCATAACCTTATTAAATAGTTTCCTTGTCTACACTTTCTTAGAGAGAAAGAAGCAAACAAACAAACAAACAAAAATTATAAACCATTGGCTGCTGGCATGGTCATCAAACAAAGGATTCACTCACAAAATTAGCATTTTACTTCTAACCTTTCTACAATGTTATGTGTACATCTTTAAAAGTAATGATTTCTAATTTTCAAGATCTTGCAATATTTCACTTTCAAGTATTAAGAAAAATACATGTAAATACCTGTTGTAATGGGCTAAAATGATTAGCAATACACCACTACTATGCTGGCCTGAAGGCTTTCTGCAATCAGGGTAGTGGTGGGGATGGGGGTCAAGGCAATTAGATTTACACAGGGTTGGTTCCAAAGCTAGACATACACAGTTTCGCCTTCAGATTTTGCAGTACTATGTCTCTGTCAGATTGGATGAAGATGCTGGTGAAAAGTTCTTCCTTTTCTCATGGTTTTTTTTTTTTTATACCCAGAAAGCAGATCAGAAAAACGGATAGGTTGATAAGAATTGTCTGGACCACGACTGTGTTTCTGTTTAGGCCCAGGAACCTTGTTTCCCCAGGGGGAAAAAATCACAATTTATGAAGGGTTTCTTCCTCTGGTGAGAAAGAGAAGTAGGTGAAAGCAAAGAAATCCTTTATTTCCAGGCATGGAGGATGGCCAAAAGAGGAGTGGGAGACCCTTCAGACCCTGGAGATGGAGACAGAGGTTGGGGCTTTTATGGGATTGGGTTAAAGCTGGAGTTTACAGTGATGCAACAGGCACTGCTAGGCGGAGGGTTGGTGTTCGAGAAAATCAAGAGGAAGTTCCATGACAACCCCGTAGACCACCACAGGGGTACAGACCTATCAATTACTGAACTGAAAATCTACACAGACCTCATCTCATCTCCCTACCACACAGTGTAGCTAGCACATACCGCTGCATTCAGAAAGAAAGAAAAAGACGAGAAAAGATAAATCCAATTTGTAAGTTACTTAACATGAGAACTCACTATCAGAGACATCACATAGAGAATCTGGGAATACCAGTTCAGGTTAAATTAAGCAATAACTTTAATTCCCACAAATAAGAAATGCGAAGCTCAAGTTTACAGATGTCTTTGACAAATTTTCTTTTATTTTATAGATTTCATTTAAATTAATATTAGAAATAGAGACATTTAGAGAGTTGGGGTTATGCCTTTTTTATATTTCAAGTTACACTACCGGTTTTAGTCACAAGCTGTACAGTTTCTGATGTCATTTCTTGTTTAGAAAACTCTACCTTCTCTTTTAAAGGAATCTTTTATTTTATTTATTTTATTGTGTTGTGGCCAGCTCCATGCCCACACTGGGGGTAGAGCCGGCTCTGTGGTGCCTGGGATCAAACCACAGTCTTTGAACTTTGTCTAAGCTTGCCTGAGCTGGTGCTTTAGAATGCTGAGCTATCTCGCCGGTCCCAAAATATTTTAATGTAACACCTGAACTTGCTTGCTAATGTCTGGAATACTGGAACCTTTTATTTTGGCTTCACAAGCTGGTCTACTCATTTGAGTAAAAATAAATATTAAGGAAATATTAATATTTCCTGTCTCCAGTTGTGTGTACAATTCCTGTCTTGAGGGGCTTACTGTTCTGAGGAAGGCTTGAGAAATTTTAAGGTTTGGGCAAAAAATGTATTAGCATTATTTATTTCCTGAGGAAATAAATTGTTCACCTCCACATATTTTTATTTGACTCTTTTCTCCTCCTAACCTTCTTCCTTCTCTTATGAGTTTACCTCACTTTTGACAGTCACACATCATGAGTCTATTTGCCTCAGAAAGGGTGGTGCAGCACAGTGGTGTGTGCCTGTAGGGAGTTTCAGCACTTTGTGGGCTGAGGCAGGAGGACTGAAAATGCCAGTGTTGCCTAAGCAATTTAGTGAGATCTTTTCTCAAAAAATAAAATGGGACTGAGGTTATAACTCAATGGTAGATGGCCCCTGGGATTGAGCCCCAGGACCACCCAAAAGTTGGAGGAAGGGATCAAACACAAATAGCAAGTGAACACTTACAAGAATAAAAATGAAGAACTGCAGCATCAGATTTCCTTCAAATGAGTTCTTTCCCTCACCTAAGTAGGAGAAAAATTTTGGGAGAAAAGGCTGGTGTCTATAGGGAAAGCAGATCCTGGAACAATAGCCTTATCAGTGAAATGGGGAGAACCTTCTCCAACTTGAGCTTTGGTTCATGAATTGTGAAGTGGCTCTTACCTCATCCAATCTAGCTATCTCTAGACAGGATTATAACACTCCCTGTCAGCTACTACAGTATAAGTAGGACAGAGAGTTTCTTTATACAGTGATTGGCTGGGATTAGCTAACGCCCTGGAACTTAGAGAGTCTTTGAGGAAATCATCTCACAATGATGATGAAGCACTATCATGGATTGTGGGGCCCTCTTGTTACGTCCTTTTCTGTCTGTTTCATTAGTCTCGGCCTTCAATGTCCTTCAACTACTGACTCAGGCCAATGTACCTGGCTCAGCAGTGGAGGGGAAGGAACAAGAATGGAACCTGGAAAAGGACCAGGGCCTTGGTGCTTTCTCAGCTGTGGGAAGAATGGGTTCCTATCCAGGCAGAGCTGTGGGAGAACAGAGCCCAGGGGACATAGCAACTAAGTGGAGACAGAAAGAGGGGCATGTGGTGTGCAGGCCTGAGCTGCTGTGCCCTGCTGCTGGGGATGAAATGAAGGGAGGAAGCTGCTACTCAGCAGAAATGTTGCGAAGGCAGGGGAAATGGAGAAAAGACAAAGATGCTGACGGTTGGTTGTTAGGAGGAGTGAAGCTTCTCCACACCAGGCTCCAGAAAGATGCCCTTTGGCAATTGTAACTCAACAAGGAAGACTGTACTTTCCATTCTATTGAATTTTACTTCAAGAAATCTAAGCTTCTAAAAGATTTTGTGACTATGTCTGTCAGCTTTTCATTACTTTAACAAATATCTGAAATAATCAAGTTATGAAAAAGGCTTTCTTTGGCTTACTGCTGTGTATGTCTTGGTTTCCGTTGTTTTTGGGTTTGTGGAGAGAGGCAGCACATCCTGACAAGGAGAATGAGGTGGAGCAAACCGCTTTCCTCATTGCCAGGAAGTGAAAGAGAAAAAGGCTGGTGTCCCAGCCTGCTTCGAGGACAGCCTCCTAGTGACCTACAGGCTGTCTGCTATGCTCTGGGACCTACAAGCTTCACAGTTTCTCAGTAGTGCCACAGTGAGGACCAAAACTTCAGTACATGGCCCTTTGAGGAAGGCTTTGGATTCAAATCATAGCACTAATGATGAATTTCAGAAACTTCAATAATCAGAACAAGACCTTGGTTCATAAAATAGTTTATTCCTCATTCCACAGTTCTGGGGAAGATGGTCATCACTGTGGTCTTTACCTGATGTAGGGTGTTTGAATGGAAGCAACACTTTGCCGCATTTTTCTATTCTTGACCCAAATTGTTTGTGAACAAAAGTGTCTGTGACCAGAATTATAGCTGTATGCATTTGCATCCAGCATTCTCTGTTTTCAAAGCCAATGATCCAGGTACACCCAGGAAGAAGTAATTGACCCCAGAAAAATTGATTCTGCAGAAGAATGTTTTAGTAACTTTCTTGTCCCTAGGACAAAAGACACAACACCTATAACTTCAATGCTATTTTGGCTTTTTTTCAGTCCATGGTCAGCTCATTCAAGTCCAGGAAGTAGAGACTGAGGGAAGGACCAGGGAAGGAGCTGCAGCTCTCAGGTCAGCCTCCAGTGCTGGTCTCTTCCTTCCAGATTCACCTCCTTATAGCACACCCTACAAGGAACTCCTAAGTGGCTAACTCCACTGATGAGCGTATACCCCTATTACCCAACTGCTTTCCAAAAGGCTTGCTTCTAAGCCATGAGAATTTGGAGGTCCATACAAACCACAACAAGGAACTTACCTGAAAGAGTAGAATGTTTTGGAAGAAGTTGACTACTCATGTAAAGCACATTTTAATAACCAATAGGGCAGAGGATAAAATGAATTAAGAGAGATTGGGGGCAGTGAAGCTTGTGGGGATGGCCTCCTTGCTGGGAGTCTCAGAGCGCTGCAGTCTTCTCGAAGATTGTACACAGAGCCTCACAACCAGTGAAGATGCGCAAATCCCAGAGTAATGGATCAACTTAAAACATGCAGTGAGAATCAAGGAAAAGAAGATGGTGGAGGACAGACTTAGGATAGGAAGGTGGACAAGCCCATCACTGGGTGTCTGAGGAATGCAATGCTCCACTGTCTGTCCTGCTTATCGCTGTGTCAGTCTTCTCTTCTGATGATGTGGGGACCCAGTCTGAGGGTGCACAGGTGGCACAGCACATAGAAGAATGTCCCTGGAGCCACCTGGTGCCTTCAGTACTTGATCTGCTGGAAAGGTGCTAGAAAAGCACATGGGCTGGAAGTCAGGGCTCCCTGCGTGTTGCAGAGTAGCTGCGGCTTTAATCTCTTCTCTTTCAGAATGAGATCACTCATGTCTGATGAAAATCTGCTCAACTGTCATAAGTATTCTGTAACTCAAAAATGTTCTCATTTTAAAAAACTGAAATTCTAAGTCACAGCTTTATTGAGGTATAATTGACAAAATAAACTGTATGTATTTCAAGTGTACAATTTGATGAGTTTTGACACATACCATAACTGTAATCAGGATAATGAGTATATATTTCTTCTCTAAAAGTTTTTTTTGGAATCAATCTTTTTTTTTTTTTTTTGCCTCCCAAGGTTCTTTCTCAGACATTCAGGCATCACATTTCTGTAATTACAGGCCAGTTTGGATTTGCCATAATGCTTAAAATGGAAATAGATGGAAAATATTTTTTCTTTTTGACCTGAGATATTCTTTGAAATTGCTGTATTATTTGTTTATTATTTTTTATTACTGAATAGCATTTTGTTGCATAGGTATACCAAAATTTCTTTATTCATTGACAATTTATTTATGCATGGAATATCTGGTCATTTAGTTTTTTTTGATAATTGCAAATAAATCTGCTGTGAAAATTCAAGCGCAACTTCTTCTGTCTTTCAAGGAGAAATCCTTTGTTTCTTTTGGGTAAGTATCTAAAAATGGGATGGCTGGATCAGATAGAACACTTATGCTTAATATTTTGAGAAAATGACAACTAGTTTTCAAAGTAATTTTTTATTCCCAGCAGCCACATATGTGAATGTTAGTCACTGAAATCTTGCCCACAGTTGGCAGGGCCAGCCTTCTGAATGACATCATCTGATTGGGTGGATAGTGAAGCCCCACTGTGCTTTAAGTTTCTTCTTCATAAAGTCGAATAAATATCTTATCATGTGCTTCTTCGCTATTGTTATATCTCCTTTGTCAAAATTGCATTCAAATTTTTCATCTATTTTTATTAGGTGATTAGTTCTTTCGAATCTTAATGCACGTGTGCTGTGCTTTTTCACTGTGTATAATTTTTTTTTTTTAAGAAAAAATTTAGTAGTATCTTCCAGTAAACTTTATCACTTCAAATATAGGAAAAATACCTAACAACAGCAACATATTGCATTTCCTCTTCCCGCCTTTGTGCTATTGTCATGTATTTTACTTCTATGTATTCCATTGTTCATTCTTTTTGTTTTCCAGGGTTAGGTTTTAAAAAAGTTTTGAACACAGTGTATACTTTTTTACTGCTGTTGATATTCCTCACTCCTATCCAACTAGATTTCCAATCTAGTATCAATTTTCTTGTGCAAGAAGAGTTTCATTTAACGTGTGTACACACGTGTGCATGCATGTATGGGTGCATGTGTGTTCATAAACTCTCAAGCTGAATTTTATCAGGTTTTGTATAATTAAAGAAGGTCATTTTACCTTCATATCTGAAAGGTATTTTTGCTATGCTTTAGCTATGCAGCTACATTTCTTGCATTGGTGTGATTTTCACTGTTTTTATATTTGGGGTTCACTGAGCCATTTGGATCTATATTTGTAGGTTTTTATAAAGTTTTGATCATTGTTTTTGGCAAATATTCTTTTGTCTTCTCTTTCCTTTCTTCTTTAGGGCCTTCAATTACATGTATATTAGTTGCTTCACAGTTCATTGATGTTCTGTTTACTTAATTTATTCAGTTCCTATGTGTTTCACTTTTGCATAATTTCTGTTTTTCTGTCTTCAAGTTTACTAGGTTTTTCCTCTACTATGTCTACTCTACTGAAACTCTGAAAAACTTCAATATTTTCAACTCTGGATGGTCATTTTTGGTGCTTAAATTTTTTTCCATGTTTCTAGTTGTTTCGTTTCTATTTTCTATGAGAATGTAATGCTTTTAAAATAACTACTCTGGTGTTCTTGCATACTAATTCTGTATGTAATTTATGAGACAATTTCATTGATTTATTTTGTGGCATGTTTTGCTTTTTTCATATCTGGATAATTTATTGCTGCATGAAAGATACTGTGAATGATACTTTGTTGGGCGCTTGTGTTTTTACATTCTTGAAAAGATCATTGAGCTTTCTTATAGAGGATAGCTAAGTTACTTGGAAAAAATTTGATTCACTCAAGGCATTTAGTTAAGCCTTGTTAGGTTGACTAGAAGCTATTCAGTGTAGGCCAAATTCTTAAATATTACTGAGGGCCGGCCACATAGCTCAGCAGATTGAAGCACCTGCTTAGACAGATGCAGGGACTGGGGTTTGATCCCCTGCATGCAGTACTGGCCCTGCCCCTGCGGTGCACTGAGATGGCAACAGAGCCAGTGTACCACACCTACAGGCATGCACCTGTAGCCCTAGTGCTTAGGAGGGGGAACATAGGAGGATCACGACAAGTCCAATCTGTGTAGTGAGACCCTGTACACCCTGTACTAAATACACACAAAAATATTACTGATTCCACGACTTTTGGAGTACTCTTCCTGATTTCTTATACATTTTGAGATTCTTTCTATGGCTTTTGGATCACAAACTACAGATCTACGTTAGCGCTGAGTATCTGCATTCCTGTTTCCTTCCTTTGGTCCTATCTTCAACACCAGGCAGTTTCCTCATCTACACGCTGATCAATACTCACTTGAAATTTCCAGGGAACTCTGTAGATCTCCAACTCCTTCTCTGTAGCTCTTACTTCTCCATCACATTCTCTTTCCTCCATGAACTCTCTTATCTGGATAAAACTATCCTCTTTATTGACGTTCTACTGACTTGATTTTTCCAAATTCTCAAATGTGTATCCTCAGCTCAGTCAAACTGATGGTCTCTGAATTTCCCACACTATGCTTTGGGTTAGAAAACTCTGCATAAAGTCTTTATCTTGATTATTTTTTTCTCTGAATGCTGGGACAATATACTGGACACACAAAAGTAAGGAAACAAAGGTTTATTTAGCTCATGGTTAGTGGAAGTTTCAGTCCATACTCAACTGGCTACAAGGAAGCTTGTCACATGGCAGAGGATGGCAGTTCATGGCTGTGGAAAATAACAAAGAGCAAGGGGAGAACCGGCAGCTGTGGTAGCTAGCAAGCCTCCCTCCCTTCATTATGTTGTAGCTAGGATGTTGGCCCCAGGGTAGATGTGTCACTCACACCCATAATTCCAGGATTGGATTGTGAATCAATCACAAGCTGTAGAAGCCTGCTCCAGTGACTCCATGAGGCTTTTGGGAGGGGGAAAATTAAACACAAACATTCCACCCCTGGTCCCCCAAAGACTCATGCACATCCTTTTATGAAACAGGCATTTTAGTCTATCTTTGAATCCATCTCTAAGCATTATTGAAAAGTCCAAGTCCCAAGTCTCCTTAGCTGTGAGTTCCTGTACAAATGAAAAGTTAAACACTTCCAACATTCAATGGCACAAGAAAAAACATTACCATTCCAAAGGTACAAACAGCAGGATGCAAAGCACAGGAACTAAAGCAAGTCCAAAATCAAGAAGGGCAAACATTAAGTCCTTTTGTTGCACAATCAATATCCAAAGCAATCTGTGATGAGTTGTAGGCCCCATGTGGCTATGCTACTGTGGAACTTGTGGTATAAGCTCCCATGGCTTTTCTCTTAAGCTGGCTTTGCTCCCTCCTTGCAACTTTCCTTAGGTGATCCACATTTCTGGCTTTTCCAAACTTCTTGGGTTTTCACTGCATGTTAGATTTGTCATTCACAGTTTCACACATTGCCCTCCCAGGGGCACACTGCCTGGCATTGTAGAATGTCTGAAATCTAGGGTGAAATCTTTTTTAATCTCAGAACTATTGTATTCTGCAGGTGCCTAAAATCAGTGCCTTGTGGATGATACCAAGGTCTGCTGCCAGCTGGAGCAGTAGCTACATTTTCTTTCCTCTTGATTGTAGTGGTTGAGTTCCTAGACTGATGATCACTCTGACCCTCATTCCAAGGAATGAATTCTCTATGCTACTGCTATTCTGGAATCTGATGTGGCCTCTGTCTCCATTATGGAACATGGCACTCTGTGGCTTTCTCCTCAAAGAAAAGTCCTGCACTTTTGTGGTTTTGAGGCTGCAAAGAGTGAAGACTTGCTGCTTCTTCTGATGCCCTCAGGTCATCTTTTATGTTTTCCTGTTCCTGCTCGAAAGTGATCTCCTTAGCTCTATCTTTGTAGTTCACAGCTTGTTGGAGCTTTCTTTCCTGCCAAATTTATAACATTTTAAATCATCCTGCTGGGTTCTTTGCTCTTTTTTCTCAACATAAATCTGACTAAAACCCTCCAACAGTAACCATACCACTGCCTCAACATTTCACTGTCATGATATTTCTTTTGCAAGATTAATAAATCTGTTGCACTTAATCTCAGTCTCATGAAAAGTCTATGAATATAGGCAAAATGGCAAACAAACTTTCTGCCAACCCATAACACACATAATCCAGAGTCCTACAACCAATGTAATCCTTCTTCTGAGAAGAAACCTGCCCAGCCTGGCCTTCACAGGCAGGATTTCTACAAGCCTTCTGGTCTTCCGAGATCTGACCAGAATATACCAATCAGAACAGTTAGTCATGTTCCCATATTTCTTGTTCTGGCAACATCTCCAAACCTTTCCTATCTTTTCCCCCAAGTCATTCCCAGAGGCTCTTGAACTATGTGGTCAGGTATAGAACAGCAATGACCCAACTTCTTGGTATCAAATTCTGTCTCAGTTACTTTTTTCTTGTTTCTGGGACAAAATACCCCAAAATCAAAATTAAGGAAGGAATATTTGTCTCATAATGAATGGAGGTTTCAGTCTATACTCAGCTGGCTCCAACAAATGGTGCCATGTAGCAGAGTCCAGCAGTTTATGGCAGTGGAAAACAGCAAAGATCAAAGGCAGGAGTGGCAGCTAGTAAGCATCTCTCTCTTCCTTATATTTTATACAGATTGCCCACTCCAGTGTGGGTGTAGAATTCACACTCATAATCCCAACATTGTTTCATGAATTAATCACAAGCTCTAGAAGCCTGCCCCAATCACTGCATGAGGCTTTGTGCTGGGGGGGGAGGACAACTAGATACAAACCACAATAATCTTCTGTTGTTTTCGCTTTTCCAAGAATCACTATAACATACTACCTTAGAGTATGTGAAAACAATTAATTCATAATTTTGTCTATATTTTGATTTCTTAATGAGGGAGCAAGCTACCTGTTACCTCATTTTTACTAGGATTTGTTCCTTCTATTATTCCCTGCATGTGTCTAGGACATAAAAGACCAAATCATTGTAAGACTAATATATCTCAAGATGTATTTGACTTCCTAGATACATATATATTTATATTACAGAGAAGAACAATTAACATTTTTTTATTACACAACTTGTCATGTTTAGTTTGAAAAAATATAAGAAGTTAGTGAACTGCAGTGTCAAGTTGAATGGATTAAAAAATGCCTCATGTAACTGTGGAATGCAGTTCTGGGTGTATCTGGATGATTGATTTGTAAGCTGTATACTGAAGAGGGAAGTCCCACCCCCAGAAGTGGGGGCAACAGCCAATGGGCTTGCAGTCTGGATGAAAAAATGAAAGGGAAAGAAGAAGGAGGTGTGCCCCGTTGCTTTTTCAGAAACACTCTGTCTTCATCACTGCCTTTGGATATTTGTCTCCTGTTCTTTCCATCTTCCAGCGCACACTCTTCAGCCTTCCAGCAGAGTCTTTGGTTTTCTAATGAGAACCTGTGCTGGACTCATCAGTGAGCTCCAGGACTTTGACTTTCAACTGAATCTTCTGGCTCTCTGGTGCACAGATGACCCATTTGCGTTCTTCCAGCAAAGATTCCACAGGCAGCCACTGTAAGCCTACTATGTAAATCCTGTGCGCATGGCTTGCAGCCATTGTGAGCCTATATATAATTCTGTTCCATTAGTGAGTCCTAATGGATACAACATGGGAAAATAAGACCAAAATAGTCACAATTCTTTGGCATTTAGATTACTATTTTGGTGCTGACATTTCCAGATACTGACATATGTTGCAGAAGAAAATTTTACTTAGCACAACAACCTTAGTGCTCATTTCTCAGTTTCTTTCTTTCTTTTCTTTCCTTGTATGTTTTAGGGAAGGGTCTATGGGGTATTGAGGGTCTCACTACTAGATCAGATTTGTAGTGATCCCTCTGTTACAGCCTTCAAGTGCTGGGATTACAGATGCGAGCCACCATACCCAGTCTCAATTGCCAAGTCAGTGTGCCCCGGGGGCAGGGCCGGCACAGCAGGCCCAGGGATTGAACCCCTGGTCCCTACACCTGCTTGTAGGTGCTTTAATCCATTGAGCTATTTTGTTGGCTTGATTTCTCAGTTTGGTAAGGGATAATGTCATCTCAAAGTGCAGGGACTTTTTCATTAGAAATGTAATGTGCAGGCTCTTCTGATTGACAAAGGTGAACTCCTCAAGGCATATCATACTTAAGTAAGAGAGAAAGAGAAGATTGAATTGTTCTGATTAATAGAAGAATGTGAAGTTTTCCTGATTAGATGAAGAGACAGAGAGAAGGAAGATCTTAAAGGAAAGAAGACCATGGAGGGGTTAATAAACTGAGGTCAAAGGTCTAAAGACAGAAATTGCCTGTGGTCAAAAATTGCTTAATGATATTTCTCCCCTAAGGAATTTTTAGGACATGTATCTAATATTAAATTATAAATTTGTAAGTTCTTCATCATATTAATAGCAGTCTGTTAAAACTTTATGCGTTGTGGGAATTCATTTATAATTAGATGTATACTAAGTATTTATGCACTAGGGAGCATCCTGGGTTCTTGGAATAAAAGAAATCCTTATCTTTTGGAGCTTACATTTTCGTCAAGATCAAATAATGTACAAGCAAAACAATGAACAGGTACATTTTTAATGTTTTAAAAATACATCAGCTGAAAAACTATGAGAGGAGTTTTCTGGACTCAAAGAAATGTAATATTTTTTTGGGGTTTTTTTGTTTGTTTGTTTGTTTTTTCTCATTATAAGCAATAGAAACCCAGTTCAATTCAGCGTAATCCAAAGAAAGTGTTGAGTTTATGAAAAATCAAAAGGATTGGTGTAATAATATATAAATCAATGTTAATCAGCTATTCTTGTTTTGAAGAATATGTATTATTAACATATGTATTAACATATGTATTATTGTATGTTACCCTTCAACTGGGTTGAAGCCAGTTCGCTCAGGAGGCATACAGATAAAGAGGATGGGCTAGTTAGCTGCATAGCTATCAAGGGGAGTGCAGTCCCAGCGAAGGTAGATGCCATGGGAAAGGCCTTTAGTTTGAACCTGCCTGTTATAGAAAAACAGCGATTAAACCTTCGTTACTCATAATAAAGAAAATGAAAAAAAATATGTATATTCAATCTAGGGGAGTTTTTGTGAATCCAAAAGTTTTACAGAAAAAAAGTGTTTGGATCTAGGGCCAACAGCAAGAAACCCAGGCAAATGTTGCCTTGGATAATGAATTAGGATGAACATTAATAAAATAGTAAAAATGGTGTAAAGATGGTAGTAAGATATGTATTTATGCTTTTTGGTCTTTTGATTTTTATCTCCTTCCTTTAGGTAAGTGTCCTTTCCTGTCCTGTCCAGTTTCTATCTAGAACCATGTGTAGTTCAACCAGGCTGAAAAAATGAGTATTCAAAATGTGGACACAATAATCTGTCCTGGGATGGAAAAATCACAGTCTAGACATATTTGAGTCTTTCTTTTCTTTAGGAACAGTAGCTACAAAAATTATATTAACCCAGTGGATATTTTGCTTACATGAAAAAACTTCTTGATAAAAATGAAAGAGACAGAGACAGAGACAGAGAGAGGCAGAGAGAGAGAGAGAGAGAGAGAGAGAGAGAGAGAAAATACAGATGACAATTTCTGAAGCCATATATTTATCCATGCCCAAATTCAGCATCAATCCTTTTTTTTAATTATAATTTTCTTTTATTTTTAAGAGTAAAACCAAACAGGGCCAGGGAGATAGCTCAGTGGAATAAGAACTTGTCTGGCAAGCACAAGGACCTGAGTTCAATCCCCAGTTCTGAGAAAGAAAAAAAAAAAAAAAGAGTAAAAACAAAAACAAACACAGGGGGCTGGGGAGATTGCTGAGTGAAATAAGCGCTTCCCTGGCAAATGCAAGGTCCTGAGTTCAATCCCCAGTTCTGCCAAAACAAAGACACAAACAAAAAAAACCCTTAAAACAAACACAGAAACAGGGTAACTTACAATAATACATATGTTAAGGATTTTCAAAACAAGAATAGCTGATTAACATTGATTTATATATTATTACACCAATCCTTTTGATTTTTCATAAACTCAACACTTTCTTTGGATTACGCTGAATTGAACTGGGTTTCTATTGCTTATAATGTGAAAAAACAAACAAACAAAAAAAAAAACCCCAAAAACTATTACATTTCTTTGAGTCCAGAGAGGTACAATAAAGCACCTCCAGAACTGGTTTGCATTGCTCTTTTCGATTTTGTCACATTACCGGTCAGTAAGAGCTTGGTTCTCTTGTCTCTGCTGAGTGGAGCCTGTCCTGCAGGATGAGGATTCCTGCTTAATGATCTGGGAGGTTGGTGAATGTAGACAGGGAAGATTCCTGTTTATATTTTCATTTATACATTCCTCACAGATGTCCTTGATCCAGAAGGCATTATTAAAAGGAATGGAGACTTCTTGTAGCGAACACGTTCACCTACTTTCAGGGAGTCTAGTACCATGCTCCTCACCCAAAATTCCTCTACCCTTCTCCTTCTGGCTTCACTGTAGGCTTACTAAGATACAAATTTCCATCTTCATAAGGGAAAATTCTCAGGGATATGATCCCCTTTTCCTTGCTAACCATAGCTATTTGTTTCTCATTTCATCTTTCCAAATTCAGTTGACGTTGTATAGACACAGTTGATGACACTGTACTTATTCTATGTTATGTTTTATCCCAACAGGTGTATCATTCCTGACATAGTTCTGATATAGTGAGACAGAAGGAACAATGATCCAGGCTAGTAGGAGCCTTACAGGGCTCCACTTAATGCTCTTCTAACAATAACATTGTAAGAAGTACTCTTCTTAGCCTAGCCCTACTAGTGGTTTAGTGGAAAGAGCCAGTCATATTTAATGGGACATGAATTTAGATTGCTGAGATCGAATAGCATTGAATGTGCCAGCCTGTCATACAAGGTGACAGTTTTTTGTCTAACTCTATAAAATAGATTGCTAAGAAAACACAAATTTCAGTCTCAAATTTAAGAAAAGGAACTGGTGACTTGTGAAGCTACACTGGTATTCTCAGAAAACAATCAGTATTATGGTCATTAGTGCTATAATAAAAGTAATAAGCATCTATTATGGTCCATACCACATGATAGGTATGTTTGATCTGATTTTATTTGGAATGGTGTTATGCAACATACCCTCTTCATCTGCAAGTAATACTAAGTAATAAAATTATTTAAAAACCTTTGAAGTTTTCCCTAATTTAAAATTCTATGAGGTTAACTTCAGCATTATGTATTTGGATCATGAGAGGCAGAGTAGATCTAGGGAATGGTTAATGATGCAGACTTTGCTGTGGGAAGTGTGATAAACGTTAGAAGGCTTCCCCTGCTTTTGACTTGAAGAATTTGATGCTGTTCAACTTCAGAGTACATAGTTTAGAATCCTAAAGAAACATAGAATTTAGAAAGATATGAGAAAATATTTACACATTTTTGCCTACAAATTTGGCATATTATGTTTTTGAATTCCAAAATAATCCCCAGATTCAAACCCTGAAACTTATGCACATTCAGGTTGTCCCTATAAGCCAAATTCATGCTTCAGGATTTGTGACTAACAGAAACTCTTTTCTGTCCTTTATTTAACTGTGTGGTGGTTTCACTCTCTTCTCCCTCAAATCACTGTGTGGATCTCACAAGAGCCTCTTGGAGTGCGCCATCATGTTCCAGGATCTTCATGCTCAGTCCTGGCTCTATGAAAATAGAAAGAGAAGGATTTCATTCACTAAGGGTGCAATGTAGCTGACTCAGCAATGGTGGATTCTAGAATCAAGGGAAGCCTCTACTTCTTCCTCCTCATTTCCCCCCCTGCTGCCCTCTCCACAGCATGCTGAAATCCTAAAAGAATGCATATGAGAACTCATAATGAAAAAGATACTCAACACGAATTTCTTTCCCACAGGGTATTGAAGTGGCTGTGATTTCTGAGTATGAGTGCTCTGTTTGGCACAGAATGTATAAAAAGTTCCAGGGATTTGCTAGTCTTTTCCACTGGCCAACAGAACTGCCTTTCACCACTGGTGCCACATGGCAGGAGCACTGGGCTAAGTGTCTGATGCTTCAGAGTTGTTGTTGGAGTTCAGTCTGTACTAGATGGACACAACAGTAACTCTGTGTTGAATTAATGGAACAATATTTCAATAGACCCAATCATAGGTGCAAGCCCAATTCTTGATTGTAAAGATGGGTGCGCATGCTTACAACGAGCTCTGTTCTGTGTTAGAGTTTTCCAGTTTTAAAAAGGTTTCAACGATTTTGTTCATTCATGAATATATATATTCTGTTTGAGGAAATGGAAACCCTACTGAGGTGAGAAGTCAACAAGCGAACATTTGCACATTGTCTCAAATCATGGCGAGGGAGAGAAGAGGAAGTGCGTGTGACACCAGGGAATGTCTCGCTTTCTTCTTTGTGGATTTTTTCCCATATAATTATTGTAAACTTCCACATGACTGGAAAGTCTTGGCTTGCTGCAAGCTTCCTTAATTTCAGCAACTAAATAATTACTGTTCTCTTAGTTTGATTGCTCTGTGCACTAGAAATTTATAATTAAAAATTTTTTCTTTTAATCAAGCGTTCCTCTTTATATATGTGCCAAGTCAAAATATTTCTGTCCTCAAAGTCTGGGCCATCCTCCAAGGTAGGCAGATACCCTGTTAATGGGACATAGCTCCTTCTTCTTTTCTGTAATTGTATGAATTCTAACCAGTAGAGTCCTAGATCCTCACTGGGCACTTTTTTTTCTCCAGAAAACAATTTGTGAACAATGATGACTTATGAAGTGCATCACTAGCACAATTCTGTCTTTTGCTGTCAATGTCCACAGAAGAATTGAAAGATTATTTTTTAATTTTTAATATAATTTATTTATTTATTTGGTACAGGGTCTTGACACACAGCTTGGACTCATAGTGATTCTTCTGTCTCAGGTTCCCTACTGCTGGGATTACAGGAATGTGCCACCAGTTTCGGTGGCCACATGGCATGCCCTGGGGTTCCAGAACTAGCATGGCGTGTAGTAACGAGGTATGAACTTGGGTCCTTGCACTTGCCAGGTAGGTGCTAAGACCACTAAGCTATCCCTTTGACTCAGAATCGGAAGATAATACACAACTAGGGTCTGCTTTTGAACCTTCTCCATGACATTCTCCAGACATTGCATTTGTGGAAGGTCTTTGATTAGTAAGTCTTCAGATCCAGCCTCTCTCATCACTCTGCAAAGTGGTGTCTGGCTCCAGCTCTTCTGGATGAAAGCATACAAACAGGGATCGCCCCCACTGGAAGTAACTTACAGAATATTGACTTCCTGAAACGCCTGAATCAAAAAAGTACTTGGCTTTAGAGATTCTGAGTAACATCTGGCAAAAAGAATTTCCAATGAAAGAGAATCTCAGCTACAAGTACCCAGGAGAAAAAAGCCAGCAGAATAGCAGGGTAAATATCTTAATCACTGTCTGCTATACCTGTAAGGGTGCTTTATGCATCAAGAGAGAGCTATGTTCCTTATAGGAATGGCCTAGAGACATCTTGTTCTCGTGCCTCCCTCAATACTGGCCCCTATGTGGCACACCCACTGTTGGGAAGGAGACTGGATGCAATCAGTGAGGTTCCTAAGAGAGGAGCATTTTTTAAGAAAATATATATAATTCTTGAATGTTAAATTTTTATTTTAATATTTTACTTCATTTTCTTTCTTTTTAATTTTTCTTTTATTGAAGTACAAATATCAAAGAGATAGTTTTAAGATACCTTGACAAGATGGATTTGATAAATTAATACATTGCAAACTGTTTTCATAATGTTTTGGTATCATAGAAGGTGCATACTTGATATTATACTTACAGACATTATTATACCATATGTCTCTTACCAGTAAATAGAGTGTAGCT
>PVKA01029301.1:0-28442 GCA_004027165.1 Ctenomys sociabilis | reverse complement strand
ACCAGCTGTCGCGCGGCCATCTGTTTTTCAGTGGTAAGGGGCCATTGATCGACCCACACAGGATCATCCGAGAGCCAGGTGATCTTGTCTGTGTGAGCCGCAGGAGGGTCACCAGCCCCTACTAAAAAGATTCTAACCCTGCCCTGTCATTCTTTGGGGTAATTTGTATTGGTACAGTAATTCCCGAATTAGTCCTTTCTAATCCTTGACCTGGCAGATATCCTTTTTTTTTTTTTTTTTTTTTTTTTTGTCTTTTTTTTGAGACAGGGTCTCACTGAGCAGTTCAGGCTGGCCTTAAGCTCACTTTGTAGCTCAGGCTGGTCTCGAACTCACAACAATCCTCCTGCCTCAGCCTCCCTAGTGCTGGGATTACAGGCATGCGCCACCATGCCCGGCTCAGATATCCTTTATTCAACATTTGTGTAGTGACAACAGAGTTAGGACTACCTATAATCATCCCTACTTGAGAGAGGAGGTCTCGGCCCCAAAGATTAAAAGGCAGTTGAGGTATAACATAGGGCTGTGTGGTGTCTTAATTGTTTTCCTGATCTGTCCATGTTAAAATTTTTGTACTTCCTTAAGGGTTGGAACTTTGGCCTATCCCCTGAAGGTGGGTTCAGGTGTCATTCAGAGGCCATGTGTTTGGCCAGTCCTCAGCCCTAATTATAGTGACATTGGCACCAATGTCTATCAGGCCAGAAAACCGTTTACCGTCCAAGGAGAAAGTCATCAAAGGTTTTTGTGGTGAAATCGCCTGAGCCCAAAAAATAGTTGAGGACCCAAATCCCTGAGCTCCTCTTTTCTGTTCCATAACAGGATTATCTGTGGTAGTTAGTGGTAGGAGGAGCAGTTGAACGACTCTCTGGCGCGCAGAAGTACTGGTGACCCCCTTTGGAGAGGTGGCCAAAATCTTAATTTCACCTGTATAATCATTATCAATTACTCCAGGAATTATTTGAAGGCCTTGAAGTGCTGCACTCCCACACCCAATCAAAAGCCCGAAGGTACCTTTAGGTAAAGGGCCAAAAATGCCTGTCTAGAGGGTCTGAATTTCGTCCTCAGGAGTATTGTTTGGGTGGCGGCACTGAGGTCCAATCCTGTACTCCCTGGGGTGGCCCTAATGAGGTCTGAAATGGATTGTTTGATGGGACGAAACCGATTGCCCCAGGATTGCATCCGGGTGTAGGGGCCTGAGGTTGGCCCCTCTTTCCGTTTCCCTGATTCTGAGGAAGAGCATTGCCATCTTTGTCTCTTTTTGACCTACATTCCCTTGTCCAGTGGTTGCCTCGCTTGTAACGCGGACAGAGTCCTGGCTGTTTAGAGCTGCCCTTTTGTGGCTGTTTTCCTCCACAGTTCTTTGGTATGTGACCAATTCCTCTGCAATGGGAACACTTAATTGTGCCTCTCTCCCTCTGAGAGAGAAGCTGCTTAATATCATAACCCTGCAGCGCCACGGCCATGGCCAGACCCTGATGATAAGCGGGTCCTATGTCCGCACAAAGGCGAATATAGCCTGAAAGATCCGAACCCTTCCTCTGAGGGTGTATGGCAGCCTGGCACGCCGTATTTGCATTTTCAAAAGCCAATTGTTGCCGGGCGTGGTGGCGCATGCCTGTAATCCCAGCACTAGGGAGGCTGAGGCAGGAGGATTGTTGTGAGTTCGAGACCAGCCTGAGCTACAAAGTGAGTTTAAGGCCAGCCTGAACTGCACAGTGAGACCCTGTCTCAAAAAAGACAAAAAAAAAAAAAAAACCAATTGTTTCATCAAGTCAGAATTAGATTCAACACTGCCAAATAATCTTTCAACTGCCTGAAGCAGCCGATGTGTAAAGTCTGAGAAAGGCTCCTCGGGTCCCTGCTTGATACTAGTTAAAGAGGCACTAACCTCCCCACAGGAGGGTAGTTTTCTCCACGCTCCAGAGGCAGCAACATGAATCTGAGCAAACAGTCCTGCATCATATCGATTTGAGCTTCAGTGGTGGAAAAATCCCCTGATCCTGTTAACATATCATAGGTCAAGCCGTTTCCGGCCTCTGCGTTACCTGTAGCTATGGCACGGCAACCATCAGAGTATTCTGGCTTCCAAAGCCAATAGTCACCACCTGATAAGGCAGCCATAGCTGGCATGTTCCAGTCCTCAGGGGTAAGCCATCCCCGGGCTGCCGATCCCAGCACGGCAGGAGTATAAGAGGCCGTTGTACCACACTGGGTAACAGCTGATTTTAATTCTTTCAGTAATTTTTAATCAAGAGGAACATATGCCCTGATTGCCTGGGGTTGTTCTCCCTCGCCTCCTGGCCTCATTGCCTCAGTCATGGGAAACGCCAAACGGCCGGCCATCTTATCTTTGTTCTTATAACTGGGTTGAGAAGAAGGGGGAGGCACGATGGCGGGTGCCTTGTGGTTAGCCCTCTTATGGCGGAGCGCTGCAGTTTTTTGAGTGAGATCAAAACACTGCTTTTCCAAGTGAAACTGTTCATGAAGGACCCTCACTTCATTTTCCAGCTCCTTAATCATATCCAAGGATTCCCCTTTTTCCGGCAAATTCTGAGAAGGCTGAGCCAGCAGCGTCAGTGGGCGATATTTAGCAGCCTCACCGCCTACAGTCTGCCAGTCTACAGTGTCCTCCTCAGGACCACCATTATTAAGTGCCTATTGTTAAGAGCAGACAGGTCTGGGTAAATAGAAGAAGCCACCTCACTTGGAGGCGGCAGAGGGCACGCCACCATCCCCTCGTCCATAGGAGGAGGAAGATCATCGGGAGGAGGAGCAAAGTCAGGTTCCTCTAACTCCCCCTCCTCCGCAGAGGAAAGAGAATCCAACTCCGCCTGAGAAGGAGCGGGAGTGTTATGTGCGGACAATTGAAGGACTCGCTCCCCCTCGGCAACCGCCTTTTTAACCAAAGGATCCCAATGTCTCTGCTGGAGAATCTCATTAATGAGATTCCAGTAGGAAAAAGCCGTTACGGGGACTTTCTCTGGTCCGAAGACCCTGTGAGAATCCTGTAAGGCATTTCCCACCCTGTGCCATCGTTTTGAGTCAATCGTTCCTTCCAAGGGGAACCAAGGGCACACTTTATGAATAAACTGATAGTAAATATATAACTTTTACTGTAACCTTTACTCTTCATGCCTTCAATGCTTTACTGAGACTGTCGACAAAAATCTCATGCTCACTTAATGCCTGTCCCATTGTCAAAGGAAAAGGGGAAAAAGGGGTGCCGTCCGCTTACCGAGATCCAGACGTCGCCGCAGGCAACCACGGCGCGGACCTCTATCACTTTCACTTGGTCGCCACTCGGTCGGGTCCCTCGCTGAATCCTCCATACCAGGGGCCCCACGTTGGGCGCCACTTGTCCCATCCAGCGGGTCAGTCAACGCAGGTCACCTGGGGGAGGAGGGGACTGATGAAGACAAAAAACAGGTGCGCGAGAAATGGAGACAAGACAGGATTCTGATTAAGTCTCGTTTATTTAAGGAAGCGATACAGCTTATATAGCAGAGGGAAGGGAAGTCAACGTTACTAATGACGTAGGTATATTAGGGTAATGCTATAGGCGCACAATACTCAGGTGATCAACTAAAGGAGTACGTGACAGAATGTCTAACCAAAGGAATACATGGCTGGAAGTCATGATGCAGCAATTCTACAGGAAGTATAACTTATATGCATAAAAGGAATCGAAACGAAGGCTTCCGGGCTACGGTACCCTCCACAGGTCACCATCTGTAATCTGAGAAATCAATTTTGAATTAATTTTTTTTTTTAGAGCCTCATTCATGTGCTTTGATTGTTCTGCCTCCTTGCCACCAGGGTTTGCTTTCGGTGAGCTGGAAGTCTGGGATTGTATCTTAAGTGTTTTGTCATTTTCTTTTAAAGTTTAATTCCTAGGTTGTTGCTTGTAAGTTGCTTATGGTTGGTAGTTTATTGCTAGTATTTAGAAGCTTTAGGAAATGAATATTTTTCAGGGATGTCTTTCAGGTGTAGCTGGCTTTTGGGTTTTGAGTCTGTTCCAGTATTTTATTACTTGAATTTATTGGGTATCAGAAGTTTCTACCTATTTGGACTACCCCCTGGTTCTTTGGCTCTGGTCTATAGTATGGTTTATGAGCCTTAGGCAGTCTCAATCTTGGTGCACCATTACAACAATTATGTCTCCTTGGGTAAAGTTGGACGATAGGGGCAGGGAGATAGCTCAGTGGTTTACATGACTGCTTGGCAGGCACAAGGTCCCGAGTTCAATACCTGGTAGACAGTAAATAAACAATAGTACAGTCAGCAATAAGAATGTCATCAAACACAGCCTAGAACATGACAAACTGGTAACATGATTTGCCACCTTTTGCTGTTATGAACTAGGTTTGTGGTTGTATAAGAAAATCTGATATGAACCAGAAAATTTTACACCGTAATTAAACCCTCACTAAGATGATTGTACGTACCTTCAGGGGAGAACATTTAAAAGGGGGTTAGGAACAAATAGAAGCAGAAGAAGAGATTGAAGCAAGGTTGGAGAATAAAGACATCGCAAAAACTTTGGGAAACTCGGGAAGTAGACGGAAGGAAAGAGAAGGAACATAAATACAAGAACAGAACAATAACCAAAAAACCCCAAGAAAGTGTGTTCACTTTCATGTAAAAATAAGATCAAAAAATCAAGAAGAAACAACTAAACAAAAACAGGGACATTTTTTAAAAAGAAAATAAGAAAGAAATGTCCATTTCAAGGCATGTCACTGCTCTCTCTGATAAGACAGTGTGATCAGACATCGTCCAGATCTGAGTTGATGCCAGCTATAGTTTTACATCAGGGTAGTGGAGAATCTCAGCAAACCTGCACCTGTAGTTCTACTAGAGTTCAGGCTGGTTTCTGGCTGTGAGGCTAGAACCTGATTTGTTCAGCCTGTATTACTATGTATACCTGCCGCTAGCTTGGTTTGCTCCCTGACCTGCTACCAACTTGAAATCGGCAGCCACCCTCACACTGGGAGCTCTCAGATGGAGCCATCCTACAGCTGTTCTGAGCTCAACCTCAGTTGGCCCCTCTCCAAGATGGCTCCCAGCCAGTTGCCCTTGCCTATGATGTGTCTGAACCCAAGCAACTCAGCAGCTACTTCAGTCCTGTGTCCACTGCTGTGTTCCATTAGTGCATTTCTCTGTGAAGCTCACTGCGGTCTCCAGCAGCAACTATGGGTCTGCAGATTTGAGCTACTTCTCCCATGCAGTCAGTCAGATTTCAGAGAGAAAGAACTACCTGCCAACTTCTACATTAAAGTCTCTCTCCATGGGTTTTAATTCTCACTTCACATCCTTCCTGGGTCCCAAGGACCCTGTTCCCTCCTTGCCTTCTTATTAATGCAGTTTGGATTGGCTTTGTATTCACTTTTGGAGCCCCCATGCTGGTCTCAGCCTCCCAAGTGCTGGGATTACAGGTGTGCGCCACCATGCCTGGTTCCAGACTGCATGATGTGGGCCCACATCTGGGGCCAAGACCACACGGCTTGTGGTGCCAGGGATCGAATTTGGCTCCTTGCTCTTGCCAAGTAGTAGCTTATGCCTGTGAGCTATTTTCTTGGCCCATTCTTCATGCTTCTGTATCCCTGGATCTGTATACTAGTTCTCAGCAAGGCTGTTTTTCTGCTTCTCATCACTGTGCTATCCTCTAGGCTTGTAACACAATAGTGGCGTTTTTTTTCCCATTAGTTATAAAATGTAATTTTTTAATTTATTCAGATACTTACTAACTGCATTTATGAGTTTAATTTTGAGCAACAAAGCTGTAATATACCAAGCTTTAAAATTTAATATGAATTCAGTATTGTAGTGCATTTCTGTAATCCCAGCACTCAGGAGACTGATTCAGGAGGATTGTTGTGAGTTTCAGACCAGCCTGAGCTATAAAATGAGTTCAAGGCCAGGTTTGTTTTTTTTTTTAGTGGAACTGGGTATTGAACTCAGGACCTTGCACTTGGCAGAGAAGTGCTTATTCCACTGAGCCATCTCCCCAGCCCCTAAGGCCAGTTTGAACTACATAGCAAAACTCTTAACTAAAAAAAAAAAATGAATTTTCAGGGATGTCTTTCAGGTGTAGCTGGGCTTTTGGGTTTTGAGTCTGTTCCAGTATTTTATTACGTGAATTTATTGGGTATCAGAAGTTTCTACCTATTTGGACTACCCCCTGGTAGTCCAAATGATAGCACAGTATGAAATGCATTCAGTCAAAACTTTAAAAATCTGGACAAGGTGGTACACGTGTAATACTAGCCCTTTGGGACACTAAGGCAGGAGGATTGTAAATTTGAGTCCTGCTGGGCAGTTTAGCAGTGTAGCAAAAAGACTGTCTCAAAAGTAAAAGGTTTAAATTCAATCTCCAGTACCTCAATTTTTTTTTCTTTTTAATGTATTTAGTACCAGGTCTCACTACATAGCTTGGACTTGCAGTGATCCTCCTGTTTTCAGCCTCATCAACTTCCGGGATTACAGGTGTGCGCCAGCACGCCCAGCCTAGGTGGCTGGCTCAGCATGCCCGGGGGTGGGGCTGGTGGAGCCTTTGATCAAGGGATCAAAGGTCCCTGGTCCCTACACTTGGCTAAGCAAATGCTCAGTCTGCTGAGTTATCTCACAGGCCCTCAAAAAGATTTCTTTAAAAATAAATCAATACTATTATTTACATTCTTTAAAAGTTGTGGTAAGATACGTATGTTATTAAATTTGTCACCTTTGTACTTTTAAGCATATATGTAGTTCCCTAGTGTAAGTATTTTTGCATGGCTTCGAAGCTAGGCTTTACAACTTACAAAACTGAAATACTCCACAGAACAATTCCCCTCTACTTCCTGCCATAGCACCTAGCACCTAAGTTTCTATACTGTCTTATGCAGTTGTGTACTCTAGGAATGTCATTTAAGGGAGTACTGTAGGGACTGTGTCTTTTACACTGGCGGTTTCACTTAGCATTGTGTTCTCAAGGTTTCTTGTATTAAAATATATTATTAATGTCTTACTACATTTATCAAAGTATCTTGATTTTGAAGGTTGACTGTATTTCCATTGTGCGTAAATACATTGTATTTATCCATTGAGAGACACTTAAGTTGCTTCTGCCTTCTGGTGTAAATAATACTCCAGTGCACATGAGTGTATCAGCATCTCCTTGTTCAATTCTACTTTCAATTATTTGGAAAAAATATATGTATGTATTTTCAGAAGAATTAATGACTCTTTTGTTAATTCTAATTTTTATTTTTTGACAAGCCATCATGTTGTTTTCTGAAGTGACAGTACTATTTTACATTCCCACTCAATGAGTACTTTTTAGCTTTTATATAGTTTGCTTGCTGATCACTTGTATTTCCCTAAGAATGTGTGTGTTTTACCACTGTCAAATTAGTTGATACCAATGTTGTCATGCTTTCAGGATCTCTAGCACATCATTTTATTTTTGCACTTCCGACAGTCATTGCTTAAAGTCTTTTACTTGTGTTTTTTAAAAAAATCAGCATTAAAAAAGAATCATTATCTGTCTAGATCCGGTGACACATGCATGCATTCTCTGTTCCTAGGGCAGCCGAGGAAAAAGGATCACAAATTTGAGGCCATCTTAGACAGTTGACTGAGATGTTACCTAAAAATTTAAAAATAAAAGAAAAATGAATAAATTTTTTTAAAAAAGGGCTGGGGCTGTAGGCTTCTATGGTATAGCCTATAGGAAGTTGTGGGTTCAATACATAGTACTGGGAAGAATAAAAAAGTATTACCTGGAACTTACCAATTATATATCTTTTCAAATAATGAATTTTATGGTTATCTGATTTTTTTTTTTTTTTTTTTTTGTTATTGCTAGTACTGATACAGGGAAACTTCCAAATGACACAGGGAGAAAAACTGGTCTCGCAACCTAAAAGGTACCTGGGACAAATTTGTGTTCTCTAAAACTGAAGAATGAATTTTAGGTACAAATGGAGATTATGAGCATAATATATTTATTCGGGGAAAGAAAGCTCCTGTCCAAGAGAGGGATGGGGGTGCAGAGGTTAATCCCTCATAAAGTTGTCTCTTCCAGGGACTTTTATAGAGGAAAACCATGCAGTGAGGGGGCCTCGGGGTGGAGAAGACATGGGAACTCCCTTAGTTGGGCATGAGGTGGGACAAAACTATGGTCAACCAATGAGATTACAAGCACCATTGCTCAGGTAAAATTGATTAAATCCAGTACCAAATGGGGAAGTGAGCCATGTAGCTTTGGGTATGAACAGGGACAGGGTCTCTTTGTGTTTGGGGTTGGGCTAGTGACTCATTTGGCCTCTTTTTTAAGGCGATGGATACCTATTTAGAATATCAATCCCTCATGCCCATCCCTAAGGAAATATTCAGCTATGTTTCCTCTTTTGTCTTGAGGTGTGGCCGGTATGGGAGTGTCTGTCTCTTCCAAGTTGCAAGGTCACTTTGTCTTCCATCTTGTCTCCTTGAGGGCCTGATTCTGTCTGACTGCCTATAATATTTCTATCTAACTTGGTTGCCTGCAAGAGTACCAGGGATCAAACTCAGGACCTTGTGTTTCCAGGCAAGCACTTAATCCACTGAGCTATCTTTCCAGCCCACCCACCCTTTTAATTATATATGAATTTTATTTTGTCAAGTTTTGCTGTTTTTTTTTTTGTTGTTGTTGTTCCTTTCATTTGCTTTCTTCTACAGGGTTTGGTTCTGCCTTGGCACTTACTAATGTCCATCAGGGTTTGTATGATTGTACCATTTCTTTATTTCCCTTCTAGAACAAAATTGGTTATTCTTTTTTTGTTTGCTTTGTTCTTGTTTTTGTTTCTTGAGATTGGGTCTCAGTTTTGTAGTGAATACTGGCCCCAAACTTGTGGCAACCTTCCTGCCTCAACCTCCCAAGTGGGGGATTATAGTTTTGTGTCCCTATGTCCATCCGTTGTTTGTTTTACAAAGAAATTGGGGTGAAGGAAGTTGAATTCCTAAGAATGATGTCACATTCATCACTAAGCTTTAATTTTTATAAGCCATGCTTATAATTTTAATATATTCCAGTTAACAAGATTCTCATATGTAGCTTATAGCAGACTTTCTTTTTCTTCTCCTTGGCAGGACCTGTTGGGGCCCAGCCCCTACTCATGGTGCCCAGAAGACCCGGCTATGGCACCATGGGCAAACCCATTAAGCTGCTGGCTAACTGTTTTCAAGTTGAAATCCCAAAGATCGATGTCTACCTTTATGAAGTAGACATTAAACCAGACAAATGTCCTAGGAGAGTGAACAGGTAAGAATCAGGAAGCTGTGAGGGTCTTTTGCTAATTTTATTTGCTTTAGTAATTGTATGTCTGAATAACAGTATCAATTTGACAATTGACCAGAAACACCAGGTAATTTGTTTTGAAATTGATCGTTTTTCCAAGGTATCATTGTAAGAAGGTCCTCGAACAGCCAGTCTTGATGTTATTCCATTATAAAGGAGCTCTTCCTTATGTTTTCTTTGTAGTGATAGAAAATGTTCAGTTCATTTTTACATGCTTTTGGAACCAGCCTGAAGAACCTGAGCATATCTTTTATTCGGTGATAAATGTATGCTTCCTTTGTCTGCTGTACCCCATTTACCAGTTTCAGTGTTTCCTTTCTGATGATGGTGCTGAGGGTAGCAGTGGTAGGTTGAGGTGGTGATCCTCATGCCTTCCTGCTTCCTGTTCTGCTCCTTGCTTTTCCATAGCAGTAACCCTAGATGATATAGAAAGATTCATCATTCTGCTTCTTTTGTCCTCCCCCAAATGCCAAGTGTAGTCCTCACTGAGGGTCAGCTAGTACAGGGGTTATAGAAGAAGTTTATGATGTAGTGTGTGCTGAGTACATTCTGATTTTAAAAAGAAACACATTTAGAAAACATTAATATTTAATTTAGCCTTTTGGTTGAATACTGTCTCCATCTTTTCTTACTAGTATTAAGAGTTTTAAGACATTGGTAGTTCTTATTGTCAAAATTTGTAATTCAGGGGAACTTCCCTTTCAGGCCGCCCTCCTGTCCCTCTCTTGGACAGGAGCTTTCTTTCCCTCAATAAATCTATTCTCCTAACCTCCGTTTGTTCCTAAAATTCATTCTTTGGTTTTAGAGAACACGAACTCATAGAGGTCAGGTCCAGAGATCATTTTTCCATATGTCATTTGGAGGTTCCCTATATCGTTTGGAGGTCACCCACCTGAGATCAGTTTTTCTCCCTGTATCATTTTGGAGGTCCCACCGAGATCATTGGATGGAGGTATGAGTTTGCTTTTCTTTCATAAATTCTGAACTGGGACTTGCTTAGGTAACAAACCTCTGTTTCAAATGTTTATATGTCTTTGCCCATTGCTATGGTTGTTCATGCTTTCCCTCATACAGTTGTGTTTCACGGTACTGTTAAAATGGCTTGTAATTGTTCTTGCTTTGTCTTTTACATAGTTTTGTTTCATACAGTTTTGCTAAAATGTTGGTCAAAATGTTGGTAATCTATGTGAAAACATGGAAGTGTTATAAGGTTATGGTATTTCTCTAATGGGACATTTTGTGACTATTGTGTACTTATATATGTTGCATTTGAACTAGATGCTAAATGTACTAGTATTCCTTGCTTGAAGTTAGACAATAGCTCTAGAGAGAGTGACTTTAGTAAGACCCCTAGTGGATTTCATGTAAACTTATATAAAATGGGACTCTTAGCCAGCTCAGACTTAGAAATACACATGCCTGTATATGAAACACGGGACTCCTTTTGCCAGTTAAATGACATTAGGCCGGCAACTGTTCTTAAAACTTGGAGGACAGGTTTCACTGGGATAGACTGGTTCTGATCCCCCTCTACATGCTAGAGGGAATGTCAGGCCTGATCTGTTTCAGTTTCCTTCCTTTGACTTTGCTCCTAATTTTCCCACCTCTTTGTACTTTCCTTTTTAGAGGCGTGTAAAATTAGGAAAACTCTGTTCCAACTAAGTGAAGCCCTTAGAAATGAGCGTTTATTAACGCTGAAGACAGGGAAGTCATTTTAGGAAAAGGACACATGCCCTGTCTCTGGGTCAGATGAGACAAAGAGGACTAGGCCCGTCCAGGAGGATACATATGAAAGCCATGTCCCAGCTTAGTGTTCTGGGCAGGTCTCAAAGAGGCTAAACCTGAGACACAGTGGCGAGAACCGACTTCTGGGTGGCACCACAAGGAGCTGTCTCCAAAAGCAGCACACTTATGGGACCAAAACACGTTTAGTGTGAGGGAGGATTCAACGTATTCTCCTAGGTCTAATTACTTAGGTGTAAGAGGTAATTTATGGACGTTAAAGCCTTTATTGTAAAGTGCTAGGTAATCATGTTCAAGCTTTTTACCTATCTTATAGAATTTGGACTAACAGCGGTTACTCTGCCAGCTAGTAAATGCTCTTAGAGAGTAGCTGCCACTCTTGGAAGCAGAGGACAGGCTTCCCCAACTGTTCTTTGGTGAATCCCCCTTGAAGCCTATGACTGATGGAATGTTGACCAGAGAAACTGTTGGATTCCTTTCTGGAGACGTGTCTGGTTGTGTGGGCCAAAAGAAACTGAGAATACCTGAGGGGTTATGGCCATACCCGAAGGTTCCTTGGTGGAAACTGGCTCTTGAGCACTGAAAGATCTCCACTTAAGTACTGTACTTTCTCTCTGCTAGCAAACTAGAAATTTTTACCTGAGACTTTCAGCAGAACAAGTTAATGAGTCATTTTTCGGAAATAAGTCTGAGACAGCTTGCAATAGGGGTTATTAGGGGAAGTTTACATCTGTGCCTTACGTGCTAACTAGCTGTACTGTGTTTTTACCAAGGTGTAAAATGTGAATGCTAGATGATAAATGTAAGTTAAACCTGTGGGATTCAAGGTAAAATCTTGTCCAGTTGCTAAAAATGTTTACCTAGGTGATTAGATGGGAAAGGAATGTCTGGAGAATTGGCTCAACAGGTGGGGCCAAATCCCTCCAGTCGGTAATTCTGTCTATCTCTAGAAGTGATATCATTCTTTGTAAGAAGTGCTCGCTTCCCATTGACCTTTTATGCCATAGTTATGCTTCTTTCTGCAGACGTTCTGGTCACCAGAACAATTGTAGCTTATATTCAGAAATGGTCAGTAAGAGTAAGCAAAGGGTTTGTGAGATGGTCAGGAGATAAGAATCTGCATCTGTTGGAGGGTGGATAGGCTGGTGGGACCTTGTCTCCCTTCTCTCCAATGGGAGCAGTCCCCTGCTCTGGAGAGGGTTACTCATGGGACGCTTTGGGGGAGGGAATCAATTAGAAATAAGGAAGGGGAGCGCCCTAAAGTTTCTTATTGTGTTTCAGATATGGGATTTCACGGTTAAAGTCTCTTACTCCTTTAGAGTGTACTTCATTAGGCACCGAAAAGAGGTTTGATTTTTACATGTTGAAAAAAGCCGTTTAATCCCAATGGAATGCAGAAGAAAGTATAAATTATATTTCATAATAGGTGATGTAAAAAGGAGAATGGTATAAAAATGTCTTCAGATTTGGTTTGTATTAAAAAGGATATTACTTAATAAAGTTTTGGAAGTGTAGATGTGAGCACCAGGAGAACCAGGCAGTTCAGGTGCCTGAGGCAACACTATGTTGAAGCCTGAGGACAAGGCCGCAGCACACACAGCCTCGCCCACCCTTACTGAAAGTAGGGTTTCCCTATTTGCCTCTCTAGTTTAGAGGGTGTGCACTTCTAAAACAGCTGCAATCCAGGCCTCTACAGGGCCACACCCATTCTTAGCTGAATCTGTGAAAGCTTTTCAAGGACAATACCCTTTAAAAAAAGAAGAGACAGTTTGGAACTTCCAGAGTTCATGTGCCTTCGTTGACCCTGATAAGTGCGTTGATGTCTTTAGAGGATTCATTCAGACTTATGGACTAGATCAGAGAGATGTAATGTTAATCTTAAACCAAACTTTGACTTGTATGGAAATATGGACAGCATTACAAGCTAGTATTGCATTTCGAGAGGAATATTATATTGTAGTAAGGAGCCAAAAGATAAACAATGAGTGGAATCCCACTGGAGCCTGACCAGTCAGAGCCCTGCTGGCCTAATTGCCAGGCAGAAAAGCTAAAAAGGACATTTTCTTTCAAGTATATATTCTTGAAGGTCTAAGAACTTAACCAAGCCTTCTAGTTATTTTAAATTTTAGCTGTTTACCGGGAGAGAGATGAACACCCCCCTGATTTCTTAAAATGTTTAATAGAGGCACTGGTAAAGCATAATTCATGAGATGTTAATTAAATAGAGGAACAGATTACTCTTACAGATAAGTTCAGGAGCTACAAAAGGTAGCTTTTGCTCCAGCCAACTCATTTGGTACTTTGGTAAAAACTGTCTAAGTGTTGTATAATTGGAACTGGGAGAAAACCAGGGAGAGAAAACAAAGGAACAAAAATGGCTGCCTTTTGTTGCGGCCTCAAGACAGTCCCTAAGTCTGATTCTCTGGGCTCCAAGAAGAGCTCAACGACAATGAGGTTCATCTGCCACTGCTTATGGAAGCCAGGCCACTATAAGAGGGACTGCCTTCATAGGCCCACAAGCCATGCCCTGACTGCCAAGGCAGCCACTAGAAGTGAGGCTGCACTCTGAGGTGAAGGCCCCAGAGCTCAGACTCAGCTTCACAGATGGTCCGTTAGTACTGAAGTGCCCAGGGCCTGTCTCTTCCCTTTGGCCAGACTGTTATCTCTACCTGCCATCTCCAAGGAGGATCCCTGAGTAATCATGACTAGGGGAAAATCCAGCCTATTGCTGGGCATTGACACAGGTCTCTTTGTCCTTCTCCAACCCTGACTTTCCTTCCAGTCATTGTACCTCAATAAAAAGACTTTAGAAGACATCTTGCTTTAGCTGTAACTGAGCTACTGTAATATATTTCAGGTTGCTTAGTAATCAAAATTATGCTGATGTTCTACAAATGTAATATATGTTTCATGTACAAGACTTAAAACGGGTTTCATTGTTTTAATCTAACTGCTGTGTATTTCATGATAAGAGTATGTTAATCTGGTTGATTTCTGATGTAACTGAGGTATTTCATGCTCATAGTTTATACAGGTGTGATGTCTCTTAACTAGAGAGTCTTCTAGCCAACTGTCAGACTCCATAAATATAGAGGTCTAAGAGCTAGTAAGTTACAATTGCTAGGTCTCAAAAAGTTTATAAATGTACCTGTTAGCTGAAATGTTCATGCTTTGATTATATGTGCTCCAATTTCTCAGAAAATTTGTTGTTTCCTAGAGGATACCAAAACCCAAGTAATAACCGTGCAGGTGAAATCTATAACAAATATGCTAGATTAAGATCCCTTTATCTGAGATCCACCAGATTTTATCTACGTGCTGTTCAGTGGGCCTCAGTATCTGACACGAATTGCAGAAGGTAGAAGGGTTTGCAAAAATAAATTTCTTTGAGTTGAGGTGTTTCAAAGTAGAAAGGATACAGAATGGAATTATAGATGGAAAATAAGAATGGTGATAATAATCATAGCAGCGTAAAGGAATGAAGGCCAGTCAGGAAACATGGAAAAAGTTATACTTCCCTGGATCTGGACAGAGAGAAGGGACATTTCAAGGAAAAACATCCAAAGCTGCTAGAGAAGGAAAAAGTGTTTTATGATGGAGTCCGAGGAAGTTTCAGACTGAGGTGGTTATTCGTCTTCCCTCTCAACCTGAGGGAAGCCATGCTAACTGCCGATATAAGGAGAAAGCTGTGAAACTTTCAATAGATGCTTATGCAGATTTGTCCATAGTTACACAGCCAGTGGCCCCACTTGCTAACTCGGGAGTACTTGGTGTTTTCTCTATTTCTGGCAGTTTATGTGCCCCAGTAATAATAGGAAAGGCCAGTTTGTTTGAAACAATACACAATGGCCATGGAAGATCAAAAAGGGATTAAACCTCACGTTTAAGAGCTACCTGCTAATGGACCTACAAAAGTTGAAAGTTTCAATGATTGCTAAGAACCAGAGGTATGAAGTTGTCTATAAGATTATATGACTACTAATCATATGGCAGTTTCCACCCCAGCCCCAAACTTTTGACAGCTGTCTAATTTTGTCTCTCAAGTACTGTAAGAAAGTCAAATCATTTTCTTTAGTCTTGATCCCTGTAGTTTGTTCATTTTTTTTTTATTATATTTGTCCCACAAGAAATGTACTCGTGCATTCCAAATATATTTAAAAATAGGGTCTCACTATACAGCTCAGACTCTCAGTGATTCTCCTGTTTTCAGCCTTCCCAGCACTGGCATTACAGGCCTGTGCCCCCATACCTGGACACTGGCCGGTGTAGCATATGGTGCCTGGGATCAAAATATATAGATATATTTTCTTAAATAAAATAATCCAACATAGATCAGCAGTCCACAATAGAAGCGGGTTGTCTACAGATGCTGTTGACTTGAGTCATTCACAGCTCATTATATTAATATAACTATATACCTCCATTTTTATACTTTTCTGCTGGATTGTTAAGACCGAATTAAAGCAAGACGTATATAACAAAAAATGTGACTTTTGTATTAGATAAGGTCAGTCAGGTACCCTCAGGGTTTATCCTCTAACCCGGTACTGCTCTTTGTAAATCCCTTGTGGATGAGTCACGGCCATTGCTTGACCAACTTGCTCTCTGTAGAAGCCTGAGAGAAAGCTTTCTCTCCATGTGACTCTCTTTAGGCACATTATACATCATTGATCGCATTCCTCTGTGGCCCCATAATCTCCTTGATCAGAAAATTTGGGGCACTACCGAGTTCCGTTATGTCCTGAGCATTCACTGACCTTGAAAGGCTAGGGCCAAAATGTTGGCTGACCTGGCAGCCTTTCTTTTTCTCCAAGTTTTGATCTGCAAACTTAGGTTGTTAACCTTCCAGAAGATAAGTTTATTATTACCCTGCAACATATGAAGTTCAGTTTACCCACACTATTATTCTAAATATCAGACATCATAGACATAATGTGGAAAATGTATTTTCCATCAAGTATTGAAATACTATACTCTACATGCGTACAGAATATGAAGAAGAGAAAAAAAAATTAAAAATATAGGAATGAACACTTACATATATTTATTTATTTATTTTGGCCCTTAAAGTTTTATTTATTTATTTCCCTTAACATTTTATCTATCTATTTATTTATTTATTCATAGGCATAACATGGAACATGTATTTTCCATCAAGTATTGAGATACTAAACTCTAAATCCGTACAGAATATGAAGAAGAAAAAGAATTTTTTTTTCAAAACATAGGAATGAACACTTACATATATTTACATAGATATTTAGAAATCCATCCATATACAGCATAGTAGCATTGACTGTCTTGTGACAGTTTTTTTGTCTTATTTTTCACTTATTACCCTTTAAAAAAAATGGCAGTATACGAATAGGTGGTATGTCATGACAAGAAGTACATATTTAGAAGACCAGAATGTCAGGCATTTGGAGTGTGACCCTTATATTACACATTGTTAAATTCAGTGCAGTTGCTTGGTTCATAGGTATCAGCATATATAGTTAGTTGGGGTGAGAATCCTACCACTTAACTGCTAGTTTCAAAAATCTCCTGATGTTTCTCATGATCATTG
The DNA here is from genome assembly GCA_004027165.1 of Ctenomys sociabilis. Taxonomy (NCBI): domain Eukaryota; kingdom Metazoa; phylum Chordata; class Mammalia; order Rodentia; family Ctenomyidae; genus Ctenomys; species Ctenomys sociabilis. Next base: position 11,820 of record PVKA01029301.1, on the reverse strand, counting down.
TCTTTCCCATCTAGTGTGTACAAGTGGATGGTCTTGCCCCTGTCATCTTGCTCAGCGTTTCTCATTGCCCTCTCCTTGTTATCCAGTTCTCAAGTTCTTGCTTTCCTTTTAATTGGGTTATACTTTTCTATTTGCATTTCTTCTTTTGAGTTATACTAGGGAGACTATACGACATTTGCACAAGTGGGTCTGGTTTATTTTGCTTATAAGTATGTCTTCAAATGGCATCCACTTAAATATGAAGGCTTCGAGTTTATCATTCTTTATAGCTGAGTAATACTCCATTGTATAAAAATACCACATCTTTTTCAACCATTCCTCATGTGACGGGCATCTTGGTTGTTTCCAAGATTTTGCTATCACAAATCATGCTGCTATAAACATAGATACACATATATCCCTCTCATAAGATGTTTTCAGTTCCTCCGGGAAAATTCCCAGTAGGAGTGTAGCTGGCTTGAATGGGATTTCCAGTCCCAGTTTCTTAAGGAGTCTCCACACTGATTTCCATAATGGTTGCACCAGTCTACATTCCCACCAGCAGTGGAGGAGGGTTCCATTTTCTCTACAACCTCTCCAACATTTGTTGTTGGTTGATTTGTTTATAATAGCCATTCTTTCTGGAGTGAGATGGTATCTCAGTGCTGTTTTAATTTGCATTTCACGGATGACTAGTGATGTGGAGCATTTTTTCATATATTTATTCGCTTCTTTAATTTCATCTTCTGCGAAGTGTGTGTTCATCTCAGATGCCCATTTCTGGATTGGGTCTTTAAATTTAGGGGCCCTGATATTTCTTAGTTCTTTATAAATTCTAGAGAGCAGACCCTTGTCTGAGTTCTTATGAGTTAGGATTTTTTCAAAATTTGTGGGTTGTCTTTTCACTTTGATGGTAATTTCTTTTGATGTGAAAAACTTCTCAATAACAGGTGGTCCCAGTTGTTAATTCTTTCAGGTGTTCCTGTGTGAATACATGTTTGTTCATGAACTCTGCCGACCTCCAAGTCTTCAAGAGTTTCTCCTACTTTCTATTCCAGGAGATTGAGTGTCTCTGTTTTAATGTGAAGATCTTTAATCCATTTTGACTTTAGCTTAGTGCATGGTGATGGACCTGGGTCAAGTTTTAGTTTTCAACATGTGGAGAGCCAGTTTTTCCAGCACCATTTGTTAAAGAGGCTATCTTTCTTCCAGTAAGCGTCTTTTGCCCCTTTGTCGAAGATCAAATGGTTGAGTATGTTCATAGAGGCCTTTGCATCTTCTAGTCTATTCCATTGATCCCCATGTCTGTTTTGTTGCCAGTACCATGCTGGTTTTATCACAGTAGTTTGTAGTATAATTTCAAGGTAGGTATTGTAATGCCTCCTGTCTTGTGTTTGCCCATGCCATTCTAGGTGTTTTCTGATTCCAAATAAATTGTGAGAATGATTTCTCTAGGTTGAGGAGGTATTTGTTGGTAGTTTGCTAGGGATTGCATTGAATCTGTACAACAGTTTTGGAAGTATGGCCATCTTCACAATGGCCCTCTTCACAATATCCAGGAGCAGGGTATATCTTTCCATTTTCTGAAATCCTCTACAATCTCTTTTTTCAGAGTACTATAATTTTCTGTGAAAAGATCTTTAACTTCTTTAGTTAGATGGATTCCAAGATATTTCGTTTTCCACGGTGCTGTTGTAAAAGGTATTGTTTCTGTAGTTTCCCTCTCAGTGTGTTTGTTATCTGTGTAGAGAAATGCTGTTGACTTTTGAGTATTGACTTTGTATCGTGCTATGCTACTGGATTTGTGTATCAATTTTAGTAGCTTCTTGGTGTAGTTTTTTGAGTCTTCCAAGTAAAGTATCATGTCATCTGCAAATAGTGATAATTTAACTTCTTCTTTACCTATTCTTATTCACTTTTTCTGTCCTTCTTGTCTTACAGCTCTAGCTAATGATTCCAAAACTATATTGAATAAGAGGGGTGATAGAGGACATCCTTGTCTTGTACCAGATCTGAGAGTAAAAGATTTCAGTTTTTCCCCATTTAGAATTATATTAGCCGTGGAGTTGTCATAGATGGCTTTTATCAGATTGAAGTAGAGGCCTTCTTTTCCAATTTTCTGAAGGATTTTGAACATGAGTGAGCGTTGAACTTTTGTCAGAAGCCTTTTTTGCATCAATTGAGAGGATCATGTGGTTTTTAGATTTCAGTCTATTAATATAGTATATTACATTTATAGATTTGCGAATATTGAACCATCCTTGAATCACCCCGGGATGAATCCTACCTGGTCATGGTGTATGATCTTCTTGATGATTTTCTGTATTCTGTTTGCTAGGATTTTATTGAGGATTTTTGCATCTATGTTCATGAGTGAGCTTGGCCCGTAGTTCTCTTTTTCAGTTGTGTCTTTCCCTGGTTTTGGTATCAGTATAATACTTGTCTCCAGGAATGATTTTGGGAGAACTGTTTCCTTTTTAATTTCATTGAAGAGTTTGTGGAGTGTAGGGATTACATGTTCTGTAAATTTCTTGTAGAATTCAACTGTGACTCCATCAGGACCTGGACTTTTCTTTGTCGGCAGGCTTTTTATTACATTTCGTATTTCGCTGGCTGTGATTGGTTTATTGAGCGTTGTTCTATCTTCTTGATTCATTTTTGGTAATTTGTACCTTTGTAGGAATCTGTCCATTTCATCTGTGTCTTATAGTCCGTGAGCGTAAAGATTCTCAAAAGTAGCTATTGGTAGTCTTCTGAATTTCCACTGGGTCTGCGGTGATTACACCCTTTTCATTCCTTATTGCTTGTATTTGAATTTTTTCTTTCCTCTTTTTGATGAGGTCAGCTAGTGGTTATCAATTTTATTTAGTCTTTCAAAGAACCAGCTTTTTGATTCATTGATTCTTTGAACTGTTTTGTTCATCTCAATTGAATTAATCTGTGCTCTAATCTTTATGATTTCGTCTTGTCTTTGGGCTCTGGGTTTAGTTTGCTCTTCTTTTTCTAGATGTTGGAGGTGCCACATTAGTGTTTTTATTTGTTCCTGTTCTGTTCTCCTAATGTGTGAGTTCGTAGCTATGAACTTCCCTTGGAGAACTGCTTTCATCGCATCCCACAAATTCTGAGATAAGTTGTGGTTAAACTTTCATTGAATTGTAGATATTGTTGAATCTAACCCACTGATTGCTGAGTAGCGTGTTGTTTAATTTCCATGTATTTAGGGTTTTTTTTTTTTTTTTTTCTGGTTTCTTTTGTCATCCAGTTTCATTGCACTGTGGGCAGGTAATATTCATGGGATAATTTCTGTTTTCTTGCATATATATACTTAAGCATGACCTATGGACCAGGATGTGGTTTATTTGAGAGAAAGGCCCATGTGCAGCTGAAAAAAATGTGTATTCAGCTGTGGTTGGGTGGAACGCTCTGTATATGTCCACCAAGTCCATTTGTTCCAGGCTCTGGTTCAGTTCTACTACTTCTTTGCTAATTTTTTGTCTGATTGACCTGTCTTTGTGGCATAAGGGGGTATTTAGGTCTCCTGTTAAGACTGTGGTATTGAAGATTAGGTTTCTCATGTCCATTAAGATTTGTTTCAAATAGTTGGGTGCCCCTGCCTTTGTTGCATACATATTTAAGAGTGTTACCTCTTTCTGTTGCATTCTTCCCCTAACCAGTATATAGCATTCTTCTTTATTTCATTTGATCATTCTTGGTTTGAAGTTGAGACTGTCTGAGAACAAGATTGCTACCCTTGCTTTTTTCTGCGGTGCTGGGGCATGCAGTATTGTTTTCCATCCTTTGACTTTAAGCCTAAGAATGTCCTTTTGAGTTAAGTGTGTTTCTTGTATACAGCATATTGTAGAGTTTTGTTTCTGAATCCACTGTGCCAGTCTATTTCTTAATTGGTGAATTGAGTTCATTTACATTGCTGGTTATAATTGACATGTGTTGACTTATGATTGACATGTTATCTACTTGCTGTTGTTTACTCCTTTTTTGTCCTGTGTTTAATTGTGTGCCCTATTTAGTGGGTTCCTTCTGTTCTCATTCATGGAGTTCTGGTCATTGTGGTCCCTCTCTAGAATATCTTTCAGTAGCCTGTGTAGGGATGGCTTTGTCATCAGGAGATAATTTAGTTGTTCTTTGTCATGGAGGTATTTTGCTTCTCCATCAAACTTGAGAGTTTTGCAGGGTATAGTAGTCTGGGCTAGAATTTGTTTTCATGGAGGACCTGAAGTACTCTGCTACATGCTCCCCTTGCCTGCATGGTTTGTGAAGAGAAGTGGGTTGTAATTCTGAAGGGTTTTCCTTTGAATGTGATCTGTTTCTTTTCTCTACCAGCTTTCAGTATATTATTCTTGTGTTGGATTTCTGGGATCTTGACTATGATATGTCTTGGTGTGTTTTTAAGTTGGGTTGAAGTTATTTGGCGTTCTGTATGCTTGGGTTACTTGAATGTTAAATTTTTTCTCATATTTGGGAAGTTTTCTGCTATTACTTCTGCCTATATTCTTTTTATATCATTTGTATTGACTCCTTCTTTCTCATTGATGCCTATTAGTCTCACATTGTTCATCTTGGCATCATCTCGCAGGTGATGGATTATTTTTTCCTGCATCCTAGGTGTTTCGAAGAGATCCTTTCTCACCTTTTCACTAGCTGCAGCAGTGTCTTCAAGATCTGAAACTCCGTCTTTGCTTTCACTGAAACGATTCTGTAGACCCTGAATTGAGATTTTAAGTTATGCTGTATCTCTTTGACTCTGCTTCATGCGATCTGTTTCTTTCCTGTATTGCTCATTCAAGGAATCTGTCATATTTCTGATCTCTATTTTTTTTGTCCATGTCTTCTTTAGAGGTAGCTATTAATTCTTTTACTGCGGAGTTTTTTGCAGATTGGGTTTCCTCCATATATTTCCGTGATGGATTCTCTACTTCAGATGCTATGATTTCAAAGATTTCTTTTTTTTATTTTGGAAATTATTTCTGCTCTGAGTTCCTGTTTACCTTTCTGCTGTTGTTTCTTTGCTTGTGATGCTGTTAATTTATATGTTTCAGCTGGAATAGTGTTCTCTGCACTTGTTCTGGGTGGGCATTGGGTTCCCACCATACATTTCTGGATTTGATTCATTACTTTGGATGCTATGTATTCAAAAATTTCTTTTTTTTATTTCAGGCGTTAATTCTGGTCTGAATATCTCTATACCTTTCTGCTGTTGTTTCTTTGCTTCCACCTCTGTTAATTCATTCATTTCAGCTGAGCTAGTGACCTCGGCACTTATCATTGGTGGGCTCCAGGCCTGTGATTGCATTTGGCTCCTTGTTTTCTTAGACCTCTGACCTCTGACCTTTGGTGTAAAATTTTGGTGCAGTTCTAATCTTAGCACCTAATGAAATTCAGGTATTGTTATACGAAGTTCTAGTTCATGTAGTTGTGCCTGGCTTGGGTCTGGCTGCTGTGCTCTGCTCCTTCCTGTTGCTGTCCTTGGAGGTGAGCCTGTTGTGCCCCTTTGACAAGATGCTCTGCTCCTGGATTAGCTGCGTGGTTTTGACCCTAGTCTCTCTGCAGAGACTTCAGCTGCAGAGTTTCACCCCAGGCCTGTATGCCAGGCATGAGCTGGGTGTGGAGGGGTATGGGCGGTGCAAGAGAGCACAGAAGCTCTCTCACACGCTGACCAGACCTGGGCTTTGGCGGGTCTGCAGGGCTCCCAAAAGGGTGGTGCTGGGTTTGGGGTGGCAGGGCAGAACTGGAGAAAGGTCTCTCTGGTGTGGCGGGCCTGGAAGTTCTCACTCACAGGGCTGGCTGTGCTGGGTCTGGGCATATATATTTTATAAGTGTAAGTTAATCTGGTTCATTTCTGAGGTAACTCAGCTATTTCATACTCATAATTAATACAGGTGTGATGTCTCTTAACTAAAACTAGAGAAACTTATAACAATCTATCAGGGGCCAGGGAGACAGCTGAGTGGAATAAGCTCTTCTTCCCCAGCAAGTGCAAGGGTCTATGTTCAATCCCCAGTTCTGCCAAAAGAAACCAAACAAACAAACACCAGACTGTCAGACTCCATAAATAAAGAGGTCTAAGAGCTAGTAAGTTACTATTGCTAGGTCTCAAAGTTTATAAATGTACTTGTTAGCTTGAATGTTCTTGCTTTGCTTATATGTGCTCCAATTTCTCAAAAATCTGTTCTTTCCTAGAAGATACCAAAAACCAGGTGATCATACAAGTAAAACCTGTAGCAAATATACTTGGCAACACTTAGATTCCTTTTACTGGAATCCACCAGATTCATACAGAGGATCTCACTACAGAGACATAGTGAGGCCTTAACTATCCACCCAGGTGAGTGGAGCCTTCTTAAGGTTATTGCACTCACGCCCCTTGCAGGATGCTTCCTCTACATCCACTAAATGGGAAGGAGCCATCACATTCTTAGACAGGGGTGCCTGCAGTAGGCCTTAAAACCAAAAAGTTATATCTTTCTCAGTGTATCCCAGATATCTGACACAAGCACAGAAGTTAAAAGGGTTTGCAGAAATAAATTTGCCTAAGTTGAGATGAAAAGGGTACAAAATTAAATTATAGATGAAAAATAGTGCTACTGGCAGCCTACAAAAATAAAGCAGGCTTCCCTGGATCCAGACAGAAAAGGGACATTTCAAGAAAAAATGTCCAAAGCTGCTAAAAAAAAAAAACCCAAAACTATTCATGATGGAATCAGAGAAAGTTTCAGATTGATAAGATCATGGGTCTTTCCCCTCAGCCTAAGCAATATGGATATATGTATATATATATATATCACCTGTTAGATGTTTAACAGGTGCTCATACAGATGTGTCAATAGTTACACAGGCAGTGGCCCCACTTGCTAACTAGAAAGTAACCAGTGTGTTACTAAACCCCAAATTTAAGAGATCTCTGCTAATGGACTGACAAAACATTCTGAATAGTCTTTTTTTATGATTACAAACACCATTTGTTAAATGGGCTGTCTCTCCTCCAGTGTATGTTTTTGGCCCCTCCAGCCCTTGATTCCCTTACCATTTGAGAAAGACGTGCGTCCTGACTTGCTGATATCTTTTATTTTGCTGTTTATATTTTGCATTTCTCATACAAGAGAAACCAGGCAATATTTAAAATTGTGTGTCTGATTTATTTTACTTAACATTTCAGTCTTAACATAACAAGATATCCATCCATTTTCCTGCTGATGACTGATTTATCGTTCGTTAGGACAGATAGTGCTCTATTCTGTATACATGTTATACTTTATCCAAGCATTGGTTGATAAACATATAGCCTGCTTCCAACATGTACCTATTATGGTTCTTTTTTTTTTGTCTTTTTGAGACAGGGTCTCACTGTGGAGTTCAGGCTGGCCTTAAGCTCACTTTGTAGGTTAGGCCGGTCTCGAACTCACAGCAATCCTCCTGCCTCAGCCTTCCGAATGCTAGGATTCCAGGCATGCGCCACCACACCCGGCTCCAACATGTACCTATTACGAATTGTGCTTCTAAATGTGGGTATGCATCGATCACTGCAATATGATGTATTTTAACTCTTTTGGGAAGGCTGGCCAAATAGCTCAGCAGATTAAAGCACCTGCAAGCAGGTGGAGGGGCCAGGGTTCGATCCCCGGGCCTGCTGTGCCGTGCAGGCCTGGCTTCCCAGGGCGTGCTGATACAGTGATTGAGACTGAGCGTGGTAGAGTGAGAGCCTATAATCCCAGCTCTTGCTCAGGAGGCTGTAAACAGGAGGATTACTACAAGTCTGATCTAGTAGTGAGATTCTGTAGACCCTTCCCTAAAAACAAACAAACAAACTCTTTTGGGAGATACCTACATGGAGAACAGCTGGGTCAAGTAAATTTTCTAACTTTTGTTTTTCTGAGGAATCTCCATATTGATTTCCATACAAGGACTAGTTTACCTACCTATTAGCTTTAAAGAACAGTTTTGTTTTGTTTTTTTGCTTTTGCTTCCAGACTTTCTTATTTCATTTATTGACAATGCCCCTTCTTTCTCGGATAAGGTAAAACTTCAGTGTCATTTTCGCAGTTCTCTTAACGGCCAGCAGTGTTGAACATTTCTTTATGTATCTATTGGCATTTGTCCTTCTTCTGTAGAGTACCTATTGAATTTACTTGCCCATATTTTTCAGTGGGCCTTTTATTTTGGAAGTCTTTTTGGGGGGGAGAATCCAATTTCTTTTCAGGTTTTTACATACAGTATTCTAGATAATAGTCATCTGAAAGACAGCTGACAACCTTTTTTTTCTCTTTGGTTGCCTTTTCACTCCATTTTTACTTTTATTGTATAGAAGTTGTTCAATCTGATATTCAATCTGATCCATTTCTTGGTATTGTTTCCTGTGCAACCTGGATTTTGTTCAGAAAGTCCTTGCCTACACCTGAAACTGCAAGAGGTTTACTCATTTTATCTTCTAGCAGGTTTTGTTTTCTTTCTTTCTTTCTTTCTTTCTTTCTTTTTTTTTTTTTTTTTTTTTTGGTGGAACCAGGGATTGAACTCAGCTCTTGTGGAAGCACTTATTCCACTGAGCCATCTCCCTGGCCCCTAGGTTGTCGTCCTACTTAAACGTTTAATTCTATGATCCATTTTGATTTTAAATTTAGTATTTAGTGAAAGATACAGATATAGACTCAATCTTCTGCACAGAGATGGCAAGTTTTCCCAGAACCATTTGTTAAAGAGGCTTTGTTTACTCCAGTTATTTGAATGTGGTTGAGTTTGTTTCTGCATCCTGTTTTCTGCTCAGCTGATCCTCATCTCATTGCTGTGCAAGTACTGTGCTGCTGTATCACTGTAGCTTAGCAATATAATTTCATTCCAGGATTGTTATGTCCCTTTTCTCTTGTCACCTAGTATTGCTTTTGTTTAGAGCCTAGGTATATTTTTCCTCTCACTCTACAAATTTCCTTGAGTCAGTTCAACCACAAAATGGTAAGTACAGTACTATGCAATACAGTGGCATATCCAAACTTCACCTTCTCATTTCCCCCATCCTCCTCTTTCTTCTGTCTTCCCTATAGCATCAAGCAGAACCATGATCCATCTTTCCAGCTCCAAGTTAGAAACCTGGACATTACCCTTGACCTTCTCACCAATGCCTGCTTACATCCACTCAGACGTGCTGACTCTGCCTTCTGAACATCTTTTGAATCACTCCAATTCTCCTGCTTCCTACCGTGACAATCCATTATCAGTAATGCAGTGATCATTTCACTCTAACATGATCCTCTTTTACAAACCATTCCGTGATGTCGCTACAATGCAAACCATACCACATCTCTCTCATGACTAAGACCTTTTAGTGGCTCTGTAACCTTGAAAATAACATTTTACCTTCATTCATTTTATTACCATATATTTGTTTTCCTGGGATTTTTGTTGGTTTGTTTTCCTTTTGGGGGGGTACAGAGTCCCAGTTCAGGCTGACCTTTGGTTCACAATGTACATAAACAGGTTGGCCTTAAACTCATAGTAGTCCTCCTGCCTTGGCCTAAGTGCTCTGATCCCAGCATGTGCCACCACACCGGCCAGTTTTACTGCTCTTGAACCGATGCAGACAGAATACTGCACTATGTTCTTTTGGTGTCTCTCTTCTCTGGTTCATTGTCATGGCCATGAATTTATCCATGCTGTTAGTCTATGTTCCTATAATTGATTGATTTTCTTTGAGATTTTAATCTCTTGAGCCCATTTCATCCTAGGATTGGTGAAATCCAGATTTGGTGTCTGGCCAGGGAACAAGGAAATGCTTTCAGGACAGGTCATAGGTCAGAAGACTGTTGCTGATCTCTGGAGCTATACCCTGCAGCCTAGCTGCAAGACCTCAAGATTTCAGAATCTAATTTGCCTTAGGAGCAAAGCTTCAAGTTGACTTTGCTGGATTGCTGTAGTACACACCCAGATAACAGCCAACCAGGATCAACCCTTCTTGATCTTGTTTTACATGTCTCTTGGCATCTCTGCTTGCTGTATTACTCGAGTGTAGATCTCCCCAAATATATGAACTCTGTACAATTTTACTATACATCCTGTTGATTCATAATCTGTGCTCTGCTCTCACTTCTGATCAAGGAGAAAAACAGAGATAGCTCGAGACAAATCAGGATTATTTTTAAAGAGCAAGTCCTAATAGTTGGATGAAATATCCTTAGTGGAAGAAAGAGAAACACATTAACTTAGTGTGAATAATATTTTGTTTTTGTTCTGGTGCTGAGTACCAGATCCAGGGCCTTGCACCTGGTAAACAACTGCTCTGACCCCAGCCTGCACCTTTCTTCTCTTCCCTTCCTCCGTGTCCATCCCACTTCCCCATGTGGCTGCTCTACCATGCTGAAGTACACTCAGCCCTTCTGGAACTGGTATTCTGAGAAGATCATCGATATCAATTTAAAAAATGAATATTTTAGTAAGATGGAAAATTCAAAAGACACGGACAGATTGCTGGACCCATATGGATTGCCAAAGCTGAATCAGGTAGAACTAAAATTCCTAAATAGACTCGTATCAATCAATGAAACTGAAGATGTGATTAGAGAGCTACCAACCAAGAAAAGCCCACGTCGTAATGGATTCCCTGCTGAATTCTACAAGAAATTGAGAGAAGTAGTAACACCACTACTTCTCCAGCTCCTTGTGAAACTACCTCAGTCAGGGAATTTTAAACTTCCTTGTTGAGCCTCTGTGGCCTTGACTGTCCTGGAGGGTCTTGGGTGCAGGTATGAACCGCTGACTCGCACCGGCCTGAAGAGGATTCTCTAACCCAGGCCCACACTTCAGAAATGGGTTTATTGTTCTGTAAGACTCTAACTGTCTTAAGTAGGATCAGCTGGGAGCATCTGAGGGCTCTGTTACAAAAGTCTGACCCTTGTCTACCCCAGTCACCCAAGTTCTTGAGCTCTGAGAATAATCACAGTCCATCCCTACATCCTGCACCCCTTCCTCATGGCCTGAGTCCTGGAACAATGTCTATTGTGCCAGGACATGACACCCCGCCTACTAGGTCATAGCACCCATGGCTATGGCCACACACTCATCCATGCCCACTCCCCCATCTCAGCGGCCCAGCTTTGTGTCACCCCAACTGAGCCAGATCCACTGATCTCCTGCCCTATGCAGCTCCACAAACTGCACTTGGGCTGTCTCAGGAGTTACTCCAGAAGTCTCACCCAGAACCTCAAATTCCCTGGCTGTGTTCTTTATACTGCAATGTCTAAGATGGATGAAACTGAGCGCTGGGCATATAGCTCAGCTGCATAAGTGCCAGCCTGGCAAGCAAAAGGTCCTGCTTTCAATCCCTGGTACAAAAAAAACCTCCCAGGAAAAATAGAATTAAAGATGATGAGGCCAGGGTGATGGCTCATTAGAATAAGCACTTCCCTGTCAAGTGCAAAGGCCCGAGTTCAAACCATGGCACCCCAACACAAAAAAAACAATTAGAGATGAGTGACCATCCCAAGTGTGAATGAGGATGTGGAATACCTAAAACTCTCAGACATAGCTAAAGGGAATATAAAAATACTACCATTGCTTACTTGTGCTGTTACAAAGAATCAATGTCGGTGTATAAGTCTGTAGAGAGACACATGTTCATCTCTTGATGAAGTATCTAGTACTGACAAGGCTGAGTCAACTTCTGGGTGCATTCTTCACTTTTCAAAAAACTTTCAAATTGAAGGTAGCATTTATATCCCACTGCTGTGCCCTGCCTGTTACCCCTCCCTCCCTCCCTTCTTCCCTTCCTCTCATCTTCCCTCCCTCCCTTCACCTTCCTTCCTCCCTCTCACCTTGCCTCCTTTCCTTTCCTGTTCCCTC
>PVKA01029300.1:0-28462 GCA_004027165.1 Ctenomys sociabilis | reverse complement strand
AGAAGCACAGAAATGATTTGGTTCTACATCTCCCGCGGGGCTCAGAGCACAGGGAGGCGTGGCAGGAGGGGCGGCCGGAGGGGTCCAGTGTTCAGGCTTTTCCCTGCGATGCTAATGATCGTCTGCTCAGGGCTTCCCATTCCTTCCTCCCACCCAGCACCCCCATAGATGAATTGAGATTGACTGTTGCCCCCCTCGAGGAAGGGTGCGTCCCGGGTCCCTGGTCGAGGCTGGGCACCCGCCCCTGGAGACCCTGGTCTCCTAAGCCCGCTCTGCAGAGCCAGCCAGCAGAGGGCGCTCCCGGCAGCGCGTCGGGCTCTGCCTGAGCTTTCCCTCCCCGTACCTCAGTCTCCACATCCGCCGCCAGCCGGTCCCTGCCCCTGCAGTCAGGCAGGGTGGAGCTTCCCGCGGCGGGCAGGGCTGAGCGGACCCCCCTCCCCCGGCTGCCCGCACTCCCCGCCTACACCCTCAGCCTGGCTGCACCAGCTTCAGGTGGGAGCCTCCTGCGCACCAGCGTGGAGGCCCTCGTCCTGTCAGAGCCCACCTGCCACCTCTCAGCCCCTCCCTTCCTGCTCTGCGGGGCGGAGGACGCCACCGCTGCTAGACCCCTGCCTCATCCTCTCGGCAAGGCCACTCCTGGTCGCCCTTCAGCTTGAGCCCCAGAGCTAGTGTGGTGCACAAGCCTGTGAGCCCAGCACTCTAGAGGTAGGAGGATCACAAATTCAAGGCCAGCTCTTGTTTACATAGTGAGCTCAAGGCCAGCCTGGGGTACAAAGAGAGACCCTATCTCCAAAACAAAAAACAAGAGTCTCAGGGTGAAAAACGGGGAGACCTCAAACCCTGCCCAGGAGAAGGGCTGGCACCACCCCTCTGGGGCGTGCAGCCTTGCTCTGCACCAGCTGTTCAGCATCTCTGCATGTAATTCAGCAGATAAGATCTTACAGATGGGAGATAAAGTACTACAGTTTTGTTTGTTATGACACCAAACTGGAGGTAACCTTCACATTCCTTTAGTATGTGACTGGTTGAACTGCAGTGTGGCAGACTCAGCGTGAAGCATTAGGTGCTTGAAGGAAGAATGAGACCTTAGGCTGAGGCAGGAAGATTGCTGGGAGTTCAAGGCCAAGCAGGGCTACTTAGTGAGTTCAGCCTCCAACTACATAGCAAGACTTGTCTCCAAAAACCCCTCTTCATTCTTTCTATAATAGTGCTAGGGATTGAGCCCAAGGCCTGGGGCTAGGTTAGGCCATCCTGTTTGTTTGTTTTTTTTTTTTCTTAGAGGGAGGTTTCTTCTGTATGTGTTTGTTTTGTCTTCTGAGACAAATCTCGCTACGTAGCCCAGGCTGACCAAACCCACAGCAGCCCATGTGCTGGGATGATAGTTGTATACCGCCATACCCAGCTCATCTTTAATTTTTTTGTGGTACCAGAGATCGAACTCAGAAATTTGTACTTGCCAGGCAAGTGCTTATGCTGCTGAGCTAGATGCCTGACCCTCCGCATTTTAAATTTAATTTATTATTATTATTTTTTTATGGGGACCGGGGATTGAACTCACTCAGGCCCTTGCACTTGCCAGGAAGGCGCTTATTCCACTGAGCCATCTTCCCAGCCCCTAAAATCTCTTATGAAAAAATTTAAACACTTTTTCTGAGCGTCCTTTTCGTTGTCTATTAAAAGACAGAGTCCTTGTGACCAAATGCGCACAGCATCAGGATGTGACAGTGCTTTCCCATATCCCCCCTGCTGCCCCAACTGTATTTTCCTTTTTTTCCAGCTCTTTTTTTCTTTTTTGCAGAACTGGGGATTGAACTCAGGCCCTTGTGCTTGCTAGGGAAGTGCTTATTCCACTGAGCCATCTCCCTGCCCCCCCCCTTTTGATGGAACTGGGGATTGAACTCAGACCCTTGCTCTTACCAGGGAAGCGCTTATTCTGCTGAGCCATCTCTGCGGAGCCCTCCAGTTTGTTTTTGAGACAGGTTCTTGCTGGGCATCTCAAACTGGCTTCAAACTTGTGATCCTTCTGCCTCAATCTCCCACCTGCTGGGATTACAGGTGTGTGTCAGTACACTTATCTTACTATTGCATTTTTTCTTTCTGTCTGGGAGACAGCTGAGCTCCCAGTGGCGAGTGGAGATGGCTGGTGGCCAGGAAAGAGGCCGAAGCTTTCCACGGACTCGTGGGGGCCAGCGGTAGCTAGCACACACTGGGTCACAAGTTTCTCTGGGAGTTTCTTGGCATCTCAGGAATATTACCTGCATGGTGGTTTTGGTGGGGTTGTGACAGGGTCTGAGTCTTCTGCCTGGCTCGGGACACCAGGCCTCTCAGACTAGACAAGGACACATTCCCAGTCTTGATTACATTGGCTGCTCAGCCAGGCCCTGGGTCTCAGGGGACATTCCCAGGAAACCACAGCCGGGGAGGGCCAGTCCCACCAGCTTCTCCCCTTTTCCATACCACAGGAGCCCCCAGCTTAGCTCAACAGTCACACTTGTATATGTGTGCACCCTTCCTTATATGTGTGGATACCCCGCTCCACACACACAGGCCTGTGGTTTTTTTGTTTTTGCAGAACCCGGGACTGAACTCAGACCCTTGAGCTTACCAGGCAAGTGCTTATTCTATTGAGCCATCTCCCTAGCCCAGGCTTGTGTTTTATTTATTTTTTACCACACCGCCAAGCCTGTACCTTAAATGGACGCAGGTGCCTCACATACATGTCCTCATATATGCACACTGTACTCACACACATGGGGACAGGTGTGTGCACACATACCCACCTTCTTGTTCAATTCTCCCACATGGTAGACGGCTTCCAAGATGGTTGCCATCCAGTCCTTTTATCATGCTAAACCCAGCTGAAAGAAAATCCAGAGGGCCAGGGAGATAGCTCAGTAGAATAAGTGCTTGCCTGGCAAGCACAGAGTACTGAGTTCAATCCCTGGTCCTACAAAAAACAAATCAACACAACAACAACAAAAAAAGAAAAATTCAGTTTCCCTTCTCTTACTTGTGGTGGAAACAATGTTCTTAGCTTTCTGACACATGGCTTGAAGAAGACTACATGCTCTTTGTTTCTTCTCTTGAAAGCCAGCTCCCTACCACATTAAAAAAGGCCAACCATCCTGAGACCGCCATGCTGTGAGGAAGCTAGTCAGTGAAGAGAGGGGAGGTTGTGGGTGCTCACTGACCTCCTGCCGGACATGGAAGTGGAGACTGCAGGCCCACCCCTCTGCCCAGCTCCTCATGGAACGCAGTGAAGGACCAAGTCAGTGCCTACATTCCTGACACCCAGAATCATAGACAATGACAAGAATTTTTATTTTTTTTGAAAATGTGTTTTGGAATGATTTGAATTTTTGTTTGTTTCATTTTTGTCTGTGTGAGATAGGATCTCACTATTTAGCTCAGGCTGGTCTCAAACTTGTAACCATCCTCCTGCCTCAGCCTTCCACATGCCCAGATTACAGGTGCACCATTATGCCTGGCTGGAATGATTTGTTGTGAAAAAATAACTACTTAAAATCCTCACACATATTATGTACTTACCTATGATCATGCATGCACAAACTCATGTACATGTACAGGCAAGGTGGTGCATGTCTATAGTCTGGCACCCTAGAAGGCTGAGAAAGAAAAATTGCAAATTTAAACCCAGCTTAGTTGAACTAGTGATTTAGCAAGTACCTGTTTCAAAAACAAAAGGAGTAGGTTGGGGCAGGGCTGAGGCTCGGCCTGGTGGTACATGTTTGTAATTACAGCACTCTGGGAGGCTAAGGCAGGTGGATTACAAATTCAAGTCCAGCCTGGGCAATTTAGTGATTCAGTGAGAATTTGTCTCAAAATGAAATGAAACAGGGGGTGCCGAGGAGATGGCTCAGTAGAATAAGTGCTTGCCTGGCAAGTTCAAGGGCCTGAGTTCAATCCCCAGTTCTGCCAAAAAAAAAAAAAAGAAATGAAATAAAACTTTAAAAATATGGGCTGGAAGAAGTGCATGGCTGGGACTGTGCTCGGGAGCGTGCGCCTTTGCAGCCAGCACTGGGGGCTGCCTGTCCGACAGCTATTCCCCTGGAGCTGCCTGCCCACCTTCCTGGTCACACTAAGCTCCAGGATGCTTCTGAAAGGCTAATTCTAACCAGGGTGGTGGCCCAGACCTGCATCCCAGCGTTTTCGAGGATCACCACTGGCCCAGACATGGTGAGTTCAGAGCCAGCCTGAACTACACAGTGAGACCCTGTCTGAGAAAAACAAAAGTCAAAGAAGAAGAACAACAACAAGGCTAATTCTATCCTCAGCTCCAGAAGAGGAATCCTGAGAAATCTGAGCCAACTTGGTGATCTCAGTCCCTCTTAAGAGAGAATAGTTTAGTTTTGGTTCTGTGACCAATCCACTAGACATAGTGGAAGTTGGTGTGGGGCTTCTTTTTGCAGAACCAGGGATTGAACTCGGGCCCTTGTGCTTGCCAGGGAAGCACTTATTCCACTAAGCCATCTCCCCCGCCCTTGGTGTGGGGATTTGGGGAAAGTCACCCCACAAGCAAAGAGTCATTCTTCTGTTAAGCTCTGCAGTGTGTGAATGTGGTGAGGAGAAATACTGCCCCACGTGTGACAAAGAGGATGTATTATCAGCCAGAGGGAGTGGAGGAGAGGAACACAGAGCTGTTAGTGACATAATTGATCCATACAGTCACGCAACTAGAGTCTCCTTTCTACCTCTGGAATCCAATCACAGGAGAAGATATTTATTATATGAGGGGTTTGTTTCCTTTTCCCCCTGTATTTTGGTACTAGGGGCTGAACTCAGGACCTTCACACTGAGCTATGTCCCCAGCTTTTCACTTTGTTACTTTTTTATATTGTGAGACTGGGTCCTGCTAAATCACTAAATACCCTGGGCTTTTGATCCTTTTGCCTCAGCCTCCCAGAGTGCTGAGATGATAGGCATGTACCATCACACCTGGCTTCCTTCTTTTCTTTTTTCTTTAGCCTAAGACATCCCCTTCCTTTCCATAAACAAATCTGGATATGTATTGCCACATCCACGTACTCAAGTGCAAGCAGACCCAGAACTATGCACAGCAAGTCACAACTGCTCCCCATGAAGGAGCCTGCTTGTGCCCCACATGTACACAGTGATGTACCCCTGAGGCACGGAGAAGAGCACACGTCTTCCTGCACCCACAAGGGCATGGGTGCATGCGTGTCACTTCCCATACATGCATACAGTTTCCACAAATCTGTGAACTTGAGCAGTGTGCATTTGTGTGTGTGTGTGTGTGTGTGTGTGTGGAACTGGGGATTGAACTCAGACCCCTGTGCTTGCCAGGCAAGCGCTTATTCCACTGAGCCATGTCTCTGGCCCCGCAGTGTGCATTTTGTATGCAAAGCACTGCTTACCAGAGACACCAGTGCCAACCAGAAACAATAGCTTCCTGCCATCTGTGCAGGGCCACAACTGCACAGCCATGACTGCGTGCCCCCAGTGGCTCGCGTGTGGGAAGCATGGTCCTCCGTGGTGGTGCTGGGCGGGACGTGGTGGAACACGCAAGAAGGCCTTCGTGGCAAGTACATAGATGGGGGTGCTGCTCCTGAAAGGAACTAATGTAGTTCTCATGGTGCTCCAGTTAATGTTTTGGAGAATAAATAAATTCATTTATTTATTTAGATGGGGCCTCACTGTGTACTTAAGACTAGTTTGAATTCACTATGTAGCCCAGGCTGGCTTCAAACTCGCACATGCTGTGCTTACAGGTGTGTGCCACCAGGCCTGGCTCAGTGTGTTTTAAGAGAGCAAGGCTAAGGGGCCGGGGAGATGGCTCATTAGAATAAGTGCTTCCCTGGCAAGTGCAAGGGTCTGAGTTCAATCTCCGGTTCTGAAAAAAAGAAAAGAAAAGGAGGTGGCTAACCTTTGCTGCTCTGGGGATTCCCATCTTACCTGTGCTCACTTCTTGTTTCATGCACCCTCCCCATTAGGCCATTTGTCACAAGGCAGAGGCAGGCCTTGCAAAGCTGGTGTTATCCTGTTTGTATTTCTGGCCTCTAAAATCATGAGATAAATAAACTTTTTTTTTTTTTTTTTTTTTTTGCATAACCAGGGATTGAACTCAGACCCTTGAGCTTGCCAGGGGGCGCTTATTCCACTGAGCCAACTCTCTGGCCTAACTTCTTTTCTTTTTAAGTTACTTGGCTTCAGGTATTTTGTTATAGCAGTGGAAAACAGACTAATATTCAAGGCAAGTCAAAGGTGTGTAGAGGATCACAGAAAAGGCTGTATCCCCAAGAAATGTGGGATGTAGGTGAAAGTATGTGTCATACAGGTATAAGATGCATAGCACTAAAGAAAAGCTCCGCAGAGGGCTGGCGAGGTAGCTCAGCAGACTAAGTGCCTGCTTAGGTAAGCGCAGGGACTGGAGTTTGATCCCTAGCACTGCATGCCGCACTGGGCCTACCTCTGGGAGCCATGAGCTTACCACTAAGGCACACACCTATAATAATACCAGGACTGGGGCAGCTGAAAACAGGAGGATCACTGCAAGTCCAAGCTGCATAAGGAGACCCTGTACCAAATACATTTAAAAAAAAGCATAGCAGGCAACACAGGAGAGGTGAGCCGGAAGAGGACTGGGTGCTTGGCTAGTGTCCCAGGACCTTGGGAGCTTAGGTGCTTCACCTCTGTGAGCCCCAATCTTATCTGGCAGGTAATGCCTCACTGGGGCTCCGATGATCAGATGAGATAGCCTATCTCTGGCGGCTTTGTGAACTGAGGTGTGGTGCTGTCACCTTTTCACCTGGAACAGGAATTCAAATGTGAAGGAAGGAATCCATCTCTATGCCAGAAGTTCAGACTTCAGCAGCAGATGAGGGGAGACCACTGGGACGCGGGGCTCAAAGTCCTTGCGTGCAAGGGGGACATGCAGAGCTCTGACCTGATAGTGCTTGAGGTCAAAGACTGGGGCAACGCAGTGACCTCTGTGGAGCAGCGCACCCCAAAGAGCAAAAGCTTGGGGGCAGCCACTCCCCAGCCTTCTCTGAACATCCAGTCCCTCCCATAATTTAACTGCCTGCTCCACATAATTACATTTCTCCTGTTTATGAGCTTAAAGCAATGGTAGTTCCCAATAACTAGAAGCTTAATAAGGCTGAATTATAATGAATGTCCTAAAGAATTACACACTGCATTAACACCAAATGAGTTCATTAGAAATTCATTAGCAATGATTCCTGTGGCTGCCACAGGAATTCACCACCACAAGCCTGCAGCAGGAGAGAGGCCCATGAGTAATTGCCCCTGGGAGTGGGAAGACCTTTCGGCATCTGACTTGGTCTGGAAGCAGTATTTTTTTTTGAGGTCATAGGTTGCTTTGGATGTGAGCTGGATGTGAGGTTATGTAGATGTTACTAGAACTGCCCTCTGCTCCTCCTCCTCCTTCTTGAGTCTCAGCGCCAGCAGAATTAGGCTGCAGACATGGGGTGGGCAGAGCTGTGAAACCACAGTGGGTACTGGCATTCTCGCCCTCCGAGCTTCTGATGGAAACTTCGCTGGTCCAGCACAAGGCACCCTGAAGGGCCTGCACTGCTGGCCTCAGGCAATGTAGATCAAGATGATCTGGCCACCTTGGGTTAGATCTTGTGCCCAGCAGTCCCCACAAACTGGGACAGAGAAGTCCAGGGGAGGCGCTGGCTTGAGGGCAGGAGAACAGGAGCATGGACATGTGGGATTGGCTGCTGAATTCAGTAGTACTTAGGTTCACAGTTCTTTCCACTATGCCCAGAGGAGGGATCTGAATGGAGACACAGGGGGAAAAAAGAAAAAAAAAATTAGGAGTCATCAGTGCTGCATGGTATTCAGAGCTCTGGGTTCCATGAGATCGGGAAGAGGACAGTGCCCACAGAACAAAGAGGAAGGCAGCCCTGGAGCATCCAATAGCTGGAGCTAGGGAGATGCTTTGCCCTGGGCAGCCTGGGAAGGCCCAGCCAGCCTGCCTGGCTCTCATCTGATACATTCTGCTGGCTCTGTAGGAATTGCTTTACAGAAAGAGTTCATGTAATACTAGCGCCATCCTTCAGGTTGGTCTAGCCCCAACTTTGTTTTTTTTTTTTTTTTTTTTGCAGAACCGGGGATTGAACTCAGGCCCTTGCACTTGCCAGAGAAGCACTTATTCCACTGAGCCATCTTCCCGGCCCTAGCCCCAACTTTGCAGATGAGGAAGATGAGGCACAGAAAGATAAATAAGTTGCTCAAGACCACAAGCCAGCGAGTGGCAGAACTGGGATCCAAGTCAGGCAGCCTGGCCCCAGCTTCCCAAGAGAAGGTTGAATTTCTTAGCCTTGATATTTTGGGGGAGTTGGCACTAGGGATCACCCCAGGGCCTTGTGCCTGCGAGCCAGGTGCTCTACCGGGTCCCCAGCTGAGAGTAGACCGAGGACAATATTGTAGAATGCATTGCTCTCAGGACTGTGGTGTTTTAGAATCAGCCCCTGTGAGCATTTCAGATTTTGGCTGAGGAGAGAGGGAGTGGAGTAGATGTAGGACTCAGCAGCTGGCTCCAGGCAGGGACCTGAGTGCCCGGGGCCCCACCCTGTTGTGTATTACTCTCAGAACAGTCCTGTCTGAGGCAGAACCCAGAGTCCAGGGGAAAGTGGGGTGCTCGGAGATTAGCCTTGAGGCCCTTCTTATCTCCAGTGGGGTGGAGTTCTCTATTGTTTCATTAGCCCATAAAACCTTGCTGTGAGGAGGCAGCCTGAGTTCACTCACCCTTGGGGAGGTTGTCAGTGGGTGCTTCCGCAGCTGGGAAGCCCAGGTGGAGAGAGGGGTGCAGGGTGTGAGCGGCAGAGGGCAACAGGTCATGTGCGCATGCTTGACTCCTGAGGGGGCAGAGGGGCGGCTGAGTCAGGTATCTCTCCTGCACAACCCCACTCCCACCCTGTCCTGGGCATTGCCCTTGGATGAGGAAGGCAGGAGGGAGGACTGGAACGGGGGCTACTGCGGTTGGAGCTTCCGGCCAGTTCCCTGGTACTGCGGCTCCATACCATTGGCTTCTTGGGAGCAGTGATAATATCCATTACATAAAGCTGCTCTGAGGAGGACACAAGGAAAGACGCGGAAAACACTCAGCAGAATCTTTTTTTTTATTTTATTTTATTGAGAGACAAATATCAATGAGACAGTTTCAAAGCTGATTACTAGGACAATTTCAATAATTAATACTTTTTACATTGTTATCTTCCTAGTGGTTATCCACAGTACAAGAAGCAGCCAGGGGCTCCTGTCCAAACACTCCGCAGAACCTACTGAGTAGTGAACGCCAAATACCTGTCAGCTGTGACTGTCGTGGTTATTCCATCACTGACAGGAGTGAGGGAAAATGTGAACTTGGCTCTGGGCAAGCACGTCTTCCTGAGAGGCAAGAGAGAGTAACAGAAAAATTTTAAATAGAAAAGTCCTAGACTGGGCAGTAGCTGGTGCATGTCTGGAATCGCAGTGTGCTGGGAGGCTGAGGCAGGAGGATGGCAAATTAGTGAGACTTTCTCTTGAAAACAGAAAGGGCTAGGGTTTTAGCTCAGTGCAAGGAGCCTGGATGCAATTCCCAAGACTGCAAAAGAGATCCTTTGCTCCAGGAATTTTATCTCTAAGAGTTCAGCCTCAGCAAATAATCTTAGTAATAATCTGATGTGTATATTCAGGGGTGTGAACAAGAATATTTACATTAGTTATTTATAATAGAAAAGAAGATTGGGGCTGGGGAGATAGCTTGGTGGTCTGAGCACCTGCCTGGCAAGCGTAAGGATGCAGGTTCGATTCTTGGTACTGCATGCTGTGCTGGCCCTGGAACCCCGGGCTGGGGAGATAGCTCAGTAGGATAAGCACTTCCCTGGCAAGAGCAAAGGCCTGAGTTCGACCCCACTTCCGCCAAAAAAAAAAAAAGATTAAAAAAATAAAAAGATTGGGAACAGCCTAAAGATCCAGCCATAGTTAAGTAAATGATGAAACACAGGTGCAACAGAATACTCCGGAGTAGCTATGTATTTTTTGCAGTACTCAAATCCAGACCTTGCACCTATGAGGCAAGTGCTCTTCCACTAAGCTGCACGCCTAGCCCCCTGGAGGGGGGGAGAGAGAAATGAGACCACTGCTTGGGATGAGGAATTCTTAGATTTGATGTACCGTTAGGGAGCTATGCAATCATATGCCTATATTATTACATCAAAAGGGGTGGAGCAGGGCAACACAACTGTTCTCTCTGTCCTTCTCTGGTTTTTTGATATAGGGCCTTACTTTGTAGCTCAAGGTATTCTCGTAATTCGGATCTCCTCAGTCTCTCAGATGCTGGGACCACAGCGATGCACCAGCTAGGGATGTAGCCCAGTAGTTCAAGCACCTGCTTGGCAAGTGTAAGGCCGTGAGTTTCGGTGGTACAGGGGACCATGTGCTAAGCATGTGCTCCTCCCTAGAATAAGGCCCTAGCCCCTACAATTTTAGGTATATTAGAAAGTGTATGTGGGGCTGGTGAGATAGCTCGGTGGTCTAAAGCACCTGCTTAGGCAAGCTCACAGGGACTGCTGCTCAATTCGGGGCACCACATGCTGCACCAACGCCCCTCCCATTCCTCTGCCACCAAAAAAAAAAAAAAAAAAGAAAGAAAGTGTATGCGTGCATATAAAAGCCTGGAAAGAAAGATGCCAAACTCATGGAGGGCCATCCCTGCCAGGACAGTTATTTGTGCTGACTTAGGTGAAATTTTGGAGCTGGGTGTGGTCGCAGGCCTGTAATCCCAGCACTCGTGAGGCTGAGGCAGGAGGATTGTTGTTAGTTTGAGACCAGCCTGAGTTACAAAGTGAGCTTAAGGCCAGCCTGAACTGCATAGTGAGACCCTGTCTCAAAAAAGACAAAAAAAAAAAAAAAGAAAGTATGTTGTATATAATTCATCACCAGAAAGATGTGTGTGTGTGTGTGTGTGTGTGTGCGTGTGTGTATGTGAGACAGAGAGAGAGAGAGAGAGAGATGAGACTACTGCTTGGGATGAGGAATTCTTAGACAGGTGATTGAAGAGGTTTTTCATCAGTGCCCGAATCGCTTAGCCCTAGGTTAGGGAGTTAGCAAGATTCTCCTTTTTTTTTTCTTTGTGGAGCCGGGGATTGAACTCAGGCCCTTGCACTTGCCAGGGAAGTGCTTATTCCACTGAGCCATCTCCCCAACCCTAACAAGATTCTCCTTTGGGTAGAAATGATGGAGATGCATGGAGAAGAGCCCTGGAAAAGATGACAGACTTGCAGAGACTGTGTGATTAGCAGTGATGGTGATGACAGCGAGGGCCTTCCTCCAGCCCTTTGGGCTTCGTGCTGCCCCGTCTGTGTGAGCACAGAGCAAGCCCAGGAGGGAGCCGCTGGAGCCCGGCCCATGGGTGGTTCTGGGAAACAGAACCAGACCAGAAGTCCCTAGCCCCATCCAGTGTGAAGCTTGAGCAAAAGAAGGTTCATGCCCCCTGCATGCGCTCGGCACGTGGCAGTCTTTTTTTTTTTTTTTTTTTTTTTTTTTTTTTTTTTTTTGTCTTTTGAGACAGGATCTCACTATGCAGTTCAGGCTGGCCTTAAGCTCACTTTGTAGCTCAGGCTGGGCTCGAACTCACAACAATCCTCCTGCCTCAGCCTCCCACGTGCTGGGATTATAGGCCTGCGCCACCAGGCCCAGCACGTGGCAGTCTTTAGGGGGTGCCTTCTACAAGTGCCTGTGGAGTTCCTGCTGCTGCCTTGGTCTGCTCCTGTCATCTCCATCCTTGCAAAGCCTGAGGTCCTGCAAGGGCTCCTGACTGCAGTTGAGCTCTCTGCTTCCTGTCACTGGCCCTCCACTTCCCCTCTAGTATTCCCTCATCCTAAAATACATCTTGCTTCATTCTCAGCCACCTCCAACCTCTCTGGCTTTCTGCTCATCCAAATCCCACTGCCTTTTGGGACCCATATAAAATGCCACCTCTTCACCAGTTGTGCATGAACCCCTGCGACCAGACACCTGTGCCTCAGGCCATGCCTCTGTTTCAATAGGGAACCTGTCACTCCTGCTCACACCTTCTGCTGTGTGTGCTTTGTCCTTGGACAGGACTGGTTCTTTTGGGAAAGGTGTGTGTCTCATGCATTCCACTTTGTGCAGAGCTGGGCCCAAAGGCACAGGTCCTCCATGCCCCGTGATGAAAGAGAAAGTGAGACAGCACTGGGGACAGGGACCTGTCAGGCCATGGATGGGTGGAGGGAGGGCCAGGCAGGGGGTGAATGACTCCTCTATAGCTGCTCGACCCTGACCTTGCGGGCAATGGGAGTACCCCGTGGTTTTCCCAGGTGAACGGCCTCAGGGCTCTGCCCACATCATAAAACAGCAGTGCTTCCTCTTGGGGGCAGGAGGGAGAATGGGGTGACTTAGGGGCTGAGCCTCCACCACGGGAGGGTTTATAAGCTGGGACCCCAGAGCCCTCAGCATCAACCTCCTTCTCATCCTCAGCCTCTTCCCATCTTGCTGTTCCCAGGCTCCACTCTCCCTACAGCATGGCCTTCAGCGGCAAGTTCCAGGCGGAGAGCGAGAAGAACTATGATGCATTCATGAAGCGCCTTGGTGAGTGAGCTCCTGAGCCTGCTGCAGCCATCCCTGGGCCAGAAGCCAGGCCTCTGGGGCAGAAGGGGCAGGACTGATTTCATTGGTTCACTCACAAATTTGTTGGGCAGCTATCTTGTCTTTTATGTCTTTTTGTGACAGGGTTTCACTATATAGTTCAGGCCAGCCTTGAACTTGTGGCTCCTAATCCTCCTGCCTCTGCCACCCCAATGCTGGGATTACAGGTGTGCACCACCATGCCCACCTGATCTCAGTGGCCCACTCAGTCCTTGCTTAAGCAGGAGCTTAGTCTGTTGAGCTATTTTGCCAGTCCTCTTTATCTTTCCCCCCCAGCACTGGGGCTTGAATCCACGGCCTTCATACTGAGCTACATCCCTAGCCCTTTGGATTTTATTTTGAGACAGGGTCTCGCTAAGTCACCTTAGACTTGGGATCCTCCTGCCTCAGCCTCCCAGAGTGCTGGGATCACAGGTATCCACTGCAGGCCAGGTGTAGAAGACAATCTTGAAGCCCCTGTTCACTGGAGGAAGTCTATGTGGCAGGTGTATATGTTACCATCAGAAGACTGGCTATCCTGCCGAGTACCACTTACACACTGGGGATTTTACCAGACGTGGCCATCAGCTGTGGTGAATTTGATCCTCACAGTAGCCTGTGAAGGGGTCCTGTTAACCATCTTATAGATGGAAACACAGGCTCAGGCAGCATGCCTCCTGGCATGGCTGGTATGTGTAGGTCTGTGCCATCTGTCCTGGGCACTGCGCTATATGGATTGTGGGGCTGGCAGTCTCCCTGGAGAGGAAAGCACTCTTTGTCCAAATCACAAGGTGGCAAAGAGCTCTTACACAGTCCTTCTGCTTTTCATGGAACCCAGGCCTCCCCAGTGATGTGCTTGAAAAGGGTCGCAACGCTAAGATCATCACGGAGGTGCAGCAGGACGGGCAGGACTTCACCTGGTCGCAGTCCTACTCCGGGGGCCACCTCTATACCAACAAGTTCACCATTGGTAAAGAGAGTGACCTGGTGTCTTTGGCGGGCAAGAACTTCAAGGTGAGAGGACCCTGGCCGCCCTCCTCCCCTCCTTCCCCTCTCGACAGAGCTGCCTGCTCCCCAAAGCAGTCTGTGGTCCACCAGCTATGCTGGTGCTCCAGGTGATTGGCCACTGATGGCGCCTTGTTTTTCATGGTTACCATCTGGAGTAGACACAGTGGTGACCATGAAATAGCGAAATAGCTGGCGCTTCTGGGCAGTCAGCAGAGCATAGTACAGGCCCAGGAACCCTCAGTCACAGCCACGGTCCTCATGGGGTGCGGAGCTGAGTCCAGGATTAAATAGCTGGCCCCTCAGGCACCCGAAGGCAGGTTCCCAGGGGTCTCCTGGGCAGCTGGAGGTCCTGGCAGTGCCGGCTCCACCTTGTGTTCCTCTCCCAGGCCACTGTGAAGATGGAAGGTGGAAAGATAGTGGCAGAGTTTCCCAACTATCGCCAGACCTCGGAGATCGTGGGTGACAAGCTGGTGGAGGTGAGTATCCTGCTGGTTTCTGTCTTCTGTCCCAGCCGTAGCCCCCAGGAGGTAGGCCTTGGGGCAGCAGGATTGCCCTCACATGGGACGACTTGATACCCTTTGATTTCATGCTCACTAGATTCTAGTAGGTGGGGAGACTGAGGCACAAGATGGCTGAATGACCACCAGGGTGCAGAGGTCTGTCAGAACTGGGGCTGACCCAGCCTGACCCTGCAGGGCTGTGGTCCTGAGGTGGCCATGGCAGCTGCTTACCCTGCCATTTCCATGAGCTTTCAAGCCCTTCCTCCCTGGCCTTGTGACTTTTCAAAAGAAGCTGAAAATTTGCATTTCTCCATGAAATCTCCACATGATCAAATGTTGGCTACTAGTTAAATGTTTTTAAGCTCTGGTGGGTCCAACACACCCCCTGGGGGACAGGCCGTTGCCGGGCTCATGCTGTGTAAGCTCAGTCAGGGCTGCTGGCACCTTCATTTCTTCTCTGCCCCCTCTCCTCAGGTCTCTAGCACTGTCCCAGGTGGGCAGGTGGGTGTGAGGCTGAAAGGGAGAGGAAGGCGGAGACCTCGCTCCCACACCGAGCCTCTAACCAGGCTGGGTCTGGGTGGGCGCACCTCCTCTCCTTTTAGGGAACGAAGTCAGGGTGGCCTCTCCTCTACCTTCTACAGCACAGGGCACTGACCCAAAGGCAAAGAACAGCTTGTGAACATTTTATTTAGAGAATAAGACCCCATAAATTGTCATTTCCCACTGCTGCTATCTCAGAGACAGTGTTCAAAGGGCCCAAGGCCACACAGCTAGAGTGTGGCAGGATGGACGTCAGCCACTAAGTTCTAGGCCAGGCTATCTGCTTCTTCTCTGCAGACTATGGGATCTTTTCCCTTCTTCTTTATTTTTTACTTTTTTAAAGAATTAAAAAATAGGTGTATTGTGCTGAACCAAGTCCGGACAGAAAAAAAGTGAATATCCCTCTTCTTGGGGTGAAAACTGGCCACCCGCACATCGGGAAAGCTCCAGATGCTTTTCCATGGGAGCAGTCAGCCCTGGTGCTGGCTCCCCAGCTGTGAGGCTCCTAGGCTGCCCAAAGGCCTCCCGGTGTGCACAGAGGGTGGTGCCCAGCATGGGTGATATGGACAGAGGCAGGGTTGTGCCACATGACCACACTGTCACTTACACTCTCACCACACAGAGGCTGCCCAGCGGTTTCTGGGACCCTTGGGGTTTCCCTCCAGCTGTGTTCCATGGTCTGGCCACAGAATGTGGCACTGATCCCCTATCCTGGCTGCTTCTTTCAGATCTCCACCATCGGAGACGTGACCTACGAGCGTGTAAGCAAGAGGCTGGCCTGAGCCACCAGTCTGGGCTCCAAGGGGCCACAGAGCCACCAATAAAACTGATCTAAGAGCAGACTCCTCTCTCATGCTGTCTTCTGGTGTCTGGGGGCAGCCTCTGGAGGGAATGGGGAGGGAAAGCCCCTGAGGATGGCTGCATAGGTCATACAGGCCTCACATGGTCGAGGTCCCTGTGGGATGAAGACTGTGGGGACAGGCCACAGGGAGGAAGCAGGTGGCACCTTTCCATGGACCCCTCACCTCAGAAGGCCACTGTCTCCTTTAAAGAGAATTCTCCTGGGAGGAGACACATGGATCCCCTCAGATGAGCCATAGGACAAGGTTATCAGGACACTGGGCAGGAGGAGGGGGTGGCAGCTCCAGTACCAGGGAGGCCCTGGCTACTAGGCTCCTGGCATGGCAGGTACCAGGCTTGGCACACTGTGGAGACCATACCACAGGGGGCTGGGAGCATTGGCGGGTCCCTGGGACCCTAGGGAGGGGTGGAGGACCTGGCTTGAGCAGGACTGGGGCAGCACCAAGCTCCGACACGGGGTAGAAAGGTGGTGTGCTTGTCCTCTGGTGAGAGTTCCTAACCCAGAGCATCGCTTGTCATTTCTTGGGAGCATCCATCACCTCCGAGCACCAGCCCTACCAATATTTTTCCAAGTAACAATTCACTGATTTTTACTACAGTGGAAACTTCATACCAGTTGCATACATGGAAATTTAATACCCATTTGCCAAGAGTAGAGTTAAAACTATTAAAATAGAGCTGAGCCACGTGGACTTTGCAGCCAGGCTCTGGTGCCTGCCCAAGCTGATGCCTCCCCTGGGTTAAAAGAGTGAGAGGACTCTCTTTAAATTGAAAGCACAAGATCCAAGTTCCATTCTCAGTATTTACACACACATTATATATAAAGGAAAAAAGTGAGAGAAGTAAACTTGTAGACTTCTATTACCTGGAAAAGTTTCAACTTAATCAAGTTACTGCAAAACTGCTGAAAAGAGCACACGTTCACCACAGACTCATCAGCCAAGTAGGTGGCGCATGGTACAACCCCTAGCTGCTCAAGGAGGCGGAGACAGGAGCATCGCAAGCTCAAGGCCAGCCTGGGCAACTGAGCAAGATCCTGCCTCAAAATAAAGGGATGTAGTTTGGTGCTACAAAGAATAAGCTGAATTACTGAAAGCAGTAAATTATCTTTAAAGTCCTGCAAACAGGGCATAAGAAATCAGGTTTGTCCAGGGACTGGCAAGCATCAGGCCCTCTGCCCAGGTAACCCTACCTTTTGCCTCAGAGCAGCCTGGCAGGAACCCGAAGACCTGGTTCTCCTGCCAAGAGCCACTCCGGCCTCTTGCCACCCACCCACTGAGCCAGAACCCCACAAACTCCATCGTTTTGCCAAGACTTATTGCTAATTAAGTGAGCTAGGTAAGCATTAAATTAAAGGTGCAGTATGGCTGTTTCCCCTCCAGACTGAATAATTACTCATAATGAGCTTGATAATAAGTCTCTAAATAACAGAGTTAACCACAATTAGGCTGAAAACTGAAAGGAGGAGGAGGAAGGAGAAGAGGAGGGGAGGTAGGGAGGGGAGAAAAAAGGGGGAGAGGTGGTAGACAGAAGGGAGAGAGACTTCAAGGACAGCTTCAAATTGTTGGCAGGAGACTAAGTCCCCGGTGTCTCAGACTCCGTGAATATGAAACAGCGGGAACTCAGATAGTTTAGATTTTGCACTTCACAGGTACAGATGCTGAGGCTCCCAAGGTCATCCAAGGTCACCAGCGAACAGTGAGAGACGAGGAACTGGGCCCCACCATGGATGGAGGCCACTGTTTCTTTCTTTCTTTCTTTTTCTTTTTTTTTTTGTCTTTCTGAGACAGTGTCTCACTATGAAGTTCAGGCTGGCCTTAAGCTCACTTTGTAGCTTAGGCTGGTCTTGAACTCACAACAATCCTCCTGCCTCAGCCTCCCGAGTACTGGGATTACAGGCCTTTGCCACCACGCCCGGCTCTTTCTTTTTTTTTTTTATGAGCAGAAAATATTTATTGGGGGAAAGAAAGGTCCTGTCCAAGAGAAGGACAGGAGGGGACCCCAAGCAGGTAGTCCCCAGGAAGCTGTGGTGAGCTTGTGGGTCTAAGATAGTGGAGAACATGGGAATTTGCTTAGGTGGGCATGAGGTGGGACAAAACTGTGAAAATTTGAGAAAGACTTTTCTTTTGGCTAGCTCAGGCTGCCTTACTGGCCAGCTGTGGTTCGACTTGTGGAGCTGGGATTGGACTGCAGTCCTCTGCATCTGACTGAGCTTGCAGACACTTTAAACAACTGAGGTAACCCACCAGCCCCATTTCCCCCCCCCCCCAGAACCAGGGATTGAATTCAGGTCCTTGCACTTGCCAGGGAAGCACTTATTTCACTGAGCCATCTCCCCAGCCCTGGTGCTGGGGATTGAACTCAAGACCTTGTACTTGCCAAGCAAGCACTTACTCTACTGAGCTATCTCCCCAGCCTGGAGGCCACCGTTTCTTAGGTCAACTGGAGGGCAGTGTCCAGCTCACCGGCGTCAGGCCTCTGGGCAGGAAGGCCTCCTTAGTCAGCACAGGTAAGTGAGCCGGGTGTGGAAGTACCACATCCTTTAATGCCACACCCTGGGAGGCCAGCAGGAGGAATGCAAGTTTGAGCCCAGCCTGGGGAATTTAGCGCGTGGAGGAGCACGTGACTCTCCTTGAAGGAGGAGCAACTGCCTCCATGTTGGCTGAGCCTGGCCTTGTTTCCATGTATTGACGTGTACAGAGCTGGCCAGGGCTTCAAGCAACGCGTATCTGTTGATGAGGTGCTGAGGGGTAGTCTTTAAAGCAAAAACAGGGCAGTGTTTCTCCAGCCCCGAACCTCCCACACATGAGTTGGGGCAGGGTGGGATGGAGAGCTGTGCTCCACGCAATCTGCTGTCTGCTGGGATCCAGTCTCAGGATACAAAGCTATGATTTCCCAGGGCATAACGGATTACACATCAGAGCTAAAGCACTGATCCCAAACATCTGATGTTATTCATTGATTTTTCTTTTTGGCAGAACCGGGGATTAAACTCAGGCCCTTACACTTTCCAGGAAAGTGCTTATTCCACTGAGCCATCTCCCTGGCCCCAAACATTCGATGTTATCCCTTTTTTTTATTTTTATTTTTATTTTTATTTTAGGACAGGGTCTACAGGGTGTACAGGGTTTCATTAAGTAGATTAGACTCAAGATCCTCCGGTTTACAGCCTCCCAAGTATTGGGATTACAGGCGTGTATCACCACACTCTCTCTCAATTGCTGTCTCAGTTTGCCTAGGGGGGTGGGGCTGGCACCGCAGGCTCAGTGGTGGAGCCCCCAGCCCCTGCGCCTGCTAGCAGGCACTTTAATCTGCTGAACTATTTGATCTGCTGAGCTATTTGGCTATTTCAATCATATCCAACATTCTTTCTACAGATCCTTCTTTCTGCATGTTCGGCATCCTTCCTTGCCCAGCTCACAGCCCTCACCTACTTCCCGCCATTCTCAGTCACTCATCCTCAAGCATACTCCTTTCTTCACAAATTAATGAAATTCAGGTTCAACCCTGGGTCAAGGCCTTTGTTCTGGACAGCCATCATGAGAGCTGGACTTAGGACCCCTTGGCTCTCCAGAACCAAAAATACATCTTAGCGTCTATTCTTACCATAGGTCACTGTAAGTGGTGCACTGGAATGCACTCTCTAGTATTCCAATCATTTTTCCATAGGATTACATATATAAGCAGAGCCAGGGACTGGAAAGGGCTCTCTATATCATAACTGAGGGAGACCCTGTATCAAGACAAAGCTTTTAAACAAGGCCTGGGGATTTAGCTCAGAGTGAAGGCCTGGATTCTATCCAAATAACTGCCCCACAACACTGAAAAGAGGTTATGTGGTTAAGAGCTTTGACTCGGGAGTCTCCTTGCCAGGGTTCGAATCATTCATCTACCACCCAAGATCACTGGCCTTGGGCTAAGTTCACCCCTCCCCAGCTCAGTTTCCCCAGCTTAAGTGGCAATGACTGCTGAGGTCACCTGACACCAAGGCCAGCTGCCACCAGCATGACATCTTCTTCACCATCATGGCCACCGTCATCACAGCTGAAGGGTCAGCAGTGCCTCTGCCACTAACATCTAAGACACCTGGGAAGTCACCAGGCATCCCTGTCTCAACTTGCACCTGTGTCACATGGGTTGGGAGGACTGTCCCTTCCTCCAAGGGTGAGGATTAAGCCCACACTTATGGCTTCAAAGCCAGTGCACTTGCTGCAGGGTGTGGAATTTGGCTCTGAGCCTTGTGCTTTGGACCTCAGGCCTCTTCTCAGGGACCCTTCAGCTGGACCCTGGTGTCCCTCAGAGCCCTCATGCTTTGTGGCCATGGCTTCATAGGATGGAACCAGGATATGGGAACTTCATAGGATGGCTGGTTGTTCTGTGGCCTACGGTGGGTGACTGCCCCCAGGTACTGGGAGCTATGTCCTATAGCAATAAACCAAGTAATGTTCCAGATGACTCTAATAGCACAAAGAAAATAAAAGGGGGAGATGAGTGACATGGGTCAGTGCAGTGGCCTCTTTGTAATGTCAGCTGAGACCCCAGCACTACTGCTAGGTCACTGTCACAGGGCACTGATCCTACACAGTGTATGTACCAGCACTGTGAATCTTCCTCCCACCCCCAGTATGGGGGGAAAACCGAGACCCCTTCCCCCCTGCTAGGTACCAGTAGGGTCTTCCCTCCGTTACACCTGCTGAATATCTTTACCACAGAAATAAAGAGGAGCCAGTGGCCTAGGGACTGAGGGAGAGCTGTCTAGATCAGCAGGCAAGCAGCTGTGGAGACACAGACTTTAAACTTCGAAAGGCATGAACAATTGGTATTTTAAATCTTTTTTTTTTTTTTTTTTTTTTTCTTTTGCTTTTTGAGACAGGGTCTCAACTGTGCAGTTCAGGCTGGCCTTAAGCTCACTTTGTAGCTCAGGCTGGTCTCGAACTCATAACAATCCTCCTGCCTCAGCCTCCTGAGTTCTTGGATTACAGGCATGCGCCACCACCCCCAGCTTTTTTTTTTTTTTTTTTTTTTTTTTGGTGCAACCAGGGATTGAACTCAGGCCCTTGAGCTTGCCAGGGCAGTGCTTATTCCACTGAGTCATCTCCCTGGCCCGAAGGACATGAAGTATTGAAAGCTGGGTTCTAACCCCAGTCTGAACACTGGCAGTGTTAGTCTGCCAAGTAGGTTATCCTAGAAAAGAAGTCCAGATCTCCCTCTTTCCCCGGAAGGAACAACACATGGGATAATCCCAAGAACTCAGATGGTGGACACTTGGGCTGGGAGGCAGGTTCTTGACTTTTCCCTCTGAGCACAGGCCCAGGTCTTGCATATTTCTCTTCTCTCTCGCTTTTTTTTTTTTTTTTTTAATTTGTCAAAGAAATCCTATATCTGAGCCACTGGGAAACTGGTTAAGAATGCAGATTCTAAGATCCTACCCTCTTAAAGAAGGCCCTAGCTCTTGAAGCTTGCTCCAGTTTAAAAATTTCTACATTCAACCAGACCTCAGCCCCGGAGGGACTTTAGGGCCATCTCTGCATTTAGAAAAATTCTCCTAGCTAGTTTCTACCTGCCCACCCTTGCACACAAATTGACAAGCCCTGAGAGCTGCAGCCATATGTGGAAGGGCTATAAATGGATCCTTCTGACTGGAGCAGGGTTCAGGGGCCGTGGGCTTGGCTTCTCCCTGGAGCACACACCTAGCCATCAATTCAAGCATCTCCATGGTAACAGAGGGATCTGGAAGCCCAGAGAGAAGTCTGATTGGCTTTGTGTCTGAGCCCTGCATGCTGACTTCCCTGGCTCACCAGGCCTTGAGCACCGGTAGCAGGGCTGTGGGTACCAAGCACCTCCTGGGGCTGGGCTGTACCACTTCTCCCCACCTGGAGCAAACACCTCTCTGCCCTGTGGGATGTGCTTCTCCTGGAGGATGCTGAGCAGAGGGCAGAACTCAGCTCCAAGCAGCTCCTTCAAGGAGAGTAGCACCTGATTTCTCTGTGACAGCAGAAGCTCTGCTCTGCACACCTTTCTTCCCAGCTCTGAGGACAGACAGCAGGGTCTTTGCACAGAGCTCCACCCCTATCTTTTATATGTTATTTAGCATCTTCTCAGCCTGCAACAAACATTTTTAATTGACTCGCTTTTGAATCTTCATGATCAGACCCAGGGCATCACCCCTGCGAGCATTCTCCCCCTGAGCTGCAGCATCACCCCGAGGCTGACATTTTAAACATTTCTGAGTATCATCCATGGCATCTTAAGCAGCATGCTACTAAGCTGGCAAGTTTCTTCTTGCCTGGTCCTGGAGCTTGAGCCAGGGCCTTTGCCTGGAGCTGCGCAGGTCTCCAGTGCTTATTTTACAATGCTGAGATGGGGCCTCAAAGTCACATACTGGGTCAGCTGGCAGGGCTCTATTTTGGTTTGGTTTCACTTTGGTGGTACTAGGGATGGAGCCCAGCCCTTGCCCATACCAGGCAAGTTCTTGATGACAGAGCTACCTTCACACCCTCAGCAGCTGTCCCCCAGCCACCATTTCAGAGCCAGGCACAGAGGCAAGTACTGAAAGTCCCACACACTAGGGATGTAAAGATGCAAAGGGTCACCTGAGCCCAGGAGTTTGAGCCTGAGACCAGTCCGGGCAGCATAGACTTTTTTTCCAAAACAAAAGCAAAACACAAAACTGAACAGAAACAAAGAAACAATGCCCAAACCCTTCTGGAAGCAGTGACCTATAAGTGTAATTCCAGCTGCTTAGGAGGCTAAAGCAGGAGAATGGTAAAACTAGAGACCAGTCTGGGCAACCTAGTGAGATTCTTTTTTTATTTTTTTTATGTATTTAGTACAGGGTCTACAGGGTCTCACTACACAGATCAGACTTGCAGTGGTCCAGCCTCCTAAGTGCACATGGGGTGTCGAACCCTGGCTGCTGTGCTCTGCCTAAGCAGGCACTTTAGTCTGCTGAGCTAGCTCGTTGGGCTGAGATTCTGTCTTAAAACAAGACATAAGAACCGGGGGTGCAGCTCAGCAGTAGTGTGCCTGGATTCCATCTCAGTATGAAACAATCAGCCAGCAAACCAAAAGCTTCAACTTCCCAGCACATCAGACAATGGCACCTCTTACAGTTTTCTGTTTTTACGACAAAGACTCAATATGGTCTAGGCTGGCCTTGAACTCACTCTGTAGCCCAGGCTGGCCTCCAATGCATTAGCAATAACTCCTCCTTGGCCTCCCGAGTGCTGGGACCACAGACGTGTGCCACCATGCCAGGCAGTCCACAGTCTCACTGAGCCCATTCCGTAGAGCACAAAGCTCCCTGTCCTACTGATTTGTTGGCATCAGAAGCCTGATCAAGCTGGTTACATCAAGCTTACTTCACTCCTGTGTGGTAGGAAGAAGGAGCCATTTCCTAGGAGCCAATCTCACTCCTGTGAACCCCAACAGGTCCATCCTGGGGAGACTCTCCTAGGGCCCATTGGACAAGGAAGGAGAGGCCCGCCTGGGAAGAGATCACGGAGACTGAGAGCGGGTGACATGTTTATTGCAGGATGCCTATTTCAGGGAGCTGGTCTGACTAAGGGAGGCCCTCCCAAGGTCCCAGCCCCAGGATAGACAGATACAGTAACGTGGGATCTAAACCAGTTGTACATAAATAGAGGGAGGTCAGCAAAGGAAAAAGAAAAACAACAGAAAAACAGTGCCGCTTCCTATGCTGCGGCACCGTATCTCCCACGCTGAGATTCTCCTTTGGGTGAAAAGCTTCACCCTGACCTTCGGATCCTTCTTGGTGCTCCCCCGCCACTGCAACCCAGTCTGGCAAAGAAGTTGAGAAAATCAAGACAGCTTCTTCTAAAAATACAAAAAAAAAAAAAAAAAAAAAAAAAAAAAAAAAAAAAAAAAAAAAAAAAAAAAAAAAAAAAAAAAAAAAAAAAAAAAAAAAAAAAAGAAAAAAGAAAAGAAAAAAAAAAGAAAAAAATACAAGCACTTCTGTGGTCTTCTGCACCTCCCAATTCTGATGGGTGAACCATGTCCCCCGACAAACAAACCAACCAAAAGAATATGCTGAGCCCAAGCTGTGAAATGAAAACATATTGCACGTGGTTACAAGTCTTCCTGAGATCCCCTCTGCTGCAGGTCCCCAAGCACTAGCTTTCTGCTCGCTCGCTCCTTGCCTCCCAGAGTTACAGAGGCAGCCTTATATACCCATGTACACCCCATCTCAAAATCCAGGAAACAGTAGGTATCAATGTTCTCCCAACTCAAAGTCTTATCTGGGAGAATCCCATGTACCAGAAGCAGAAGGCAGAGGGACGTGCGATTGTCGGTGTCAAGCCTTTGTCTTTAACACTCTTTCCCCTTCACATGGTCAGCAAAATTCTCCAGAGAAGACCATACTCAGGCAGGGAGCACTTCCTGTTCCAGGCACTGGAGTCACACAGCATTCAGCCATCTGCCCAGCCTCGCGCTGAATCTTCTAGAACAGGGAGCTTGAGAAGGGTTTCTCCCTCTCAACCATCCATCCGCTTCTGGAAGGGAAGCTGTGCCATTCCCCGAGGATCCCTCACAAGCTGAGGTAAAACTCACTGCCTCACCTAGAATGGGAAGCGTGGCGATTATAATTATCTCTTTTCTCTTAAGGAATTTTCAAGTATCACCAAATCCCTGATGCAGTATGTAAACAAGACATCTTGTAGGACAGAGAGCTAGTTCACTTGGAGAAGCAAGGCCCAGAAAGGTTTCAGGGTCAACAACAAAGACGAGAGCCACCAGCTGGGCGTGGCAGGCAGGTGCTCAGGCACAAGCACACCCAGGGCCTTCTGGTCTGAAGCCAAAGACGGGCAGCGGCAGCATCGATGGGTGGAGATCCTGAGCTTGCACCAGGATGCACCTTCGTTTTCGGTGGCGAGGCTGCCATCAGCAAGGAGTGGAGATGTCTAAAGCTGGTGTGCTTGCGGGTGAGTGATCTGTGCATGGCTCTCCATCCACGGGCTGCTTGCCAGGACTTTACTTTGTCGGAGCCCTGCTTGAGACCAGCCGCCAAGCCTCCTCTCTATACCCAGGCCTGCGCAGAAGAGGTTTTCCCGAGGGATGCTCTCCAGCAAGGTGTGTCACTGAATGCTTGCTCGGGCTGCTTTTATTAAAAACATACACACCCTCCTCATCTATGTGCAACAGGCTCTAGGAATGGCCTCTGCACTGCCACTCCGGCTCAGCTCTCCCACTTGGTGCTCTCTTCCTCCCTCTGGGGCTTCGAGGCTTCCTGCATGGCCCCAGAAACCTAGCTATCAAAACAGCCAGCAGGAAATATGTGGCCGCTGCTTAAGTAGCTGCTTCTGTAGGTGGCACCAAGGCAGTGCCTGGGCTCAGCAGCGATGGCCATCTGCACTCTGAGGGACCCGGGGACGGGCATGGGACATGCGTCCAGGGGCTGCAGGGCTGGGTATGGGCTGTGCAAGGACAAGCCTGTGCCCGCAGACAGCACACTCCTGGAAGGGTGGGCCTGCAGTGAGTCCCGGTAGGCCAGGCACAGGTCCTGCATGGGCACCTGGAGCTGGGCCAGGGCGGCCGAGGCCTGGCTGAGCATGGGGTAGGCGGGTGGATGCAACAGCACCTGGGTGGAGGTTGGTGGTGTGCCTGGCACCACTGCCAAGGCCTGGCTCTTGACTGCAACGGCATCCTTGAGGACACTGTCATAGGCTCTGAAAGGGAAAGACTGTGGTGAGAGCTGGAGGAGAAAGGGTGCCAGGCACCTGTGTGCGTCTCTGCCTTTCTTACTGGACCTGGAGGGATACTTGTGTCCTTGGGGCCAGGCTGTGACTGCACACATGTTGGAAGCCTCTGCTTCTCACCAGCTAGACCCAAGGCTCAGCTCTCAGCCTGCAGCTGCTGCCTACAGAGAAGCCCTCAAAGCCAGAATGCTGTCCCCACCTGGCCCTCTCTTGGCAGGTAACACCCTTGAGGCTGATGGATCCACCTGCTTTTGGCCCAGCAGACTGCTCCAGGGCACCTGCAAGCAGAGCACTGCCTCTCCCTGCCACACATTCTGGTCACCCCTCAGCTAGCTGGATATCGGGCACAGTGCCCGTTGGGGTCTAAGTAAATCCTTAGGTAGAGGCATACAGCAGCCTTCCCCCTATCTTAAAGCTTCTGCTGAGTGTGTGATGCACACCTATAATCCTGGCACATAGGAGGATTGACTGTCACAGGAGGATTTCAGAAGGTTCGAGGCCAGCCTGGACTACAACGAGACATCCTGTCTCCAAATAAGTGCGGGAGATGTGGCTCAGCAGAAGCATTGGTCTAGCATGTGTGAGGCTCTGGATTCAATCTCTGCTGCCTCAAAAAGAAAGATAGAAAGAAAGAAAAAGAAAGAAAGAAAGAAAGAAAGAAAGAAAGAAAGAAAGAAAGAAAGAAAGAAAGAAAGAAAGAAAGAAAGAGGAAGGAAGGAAGAAAGAAAGAAAGAGAAAGAAAGAGAAAGAAAGAAAGAGGAAGGAAGGAAGGAAGGAAGGAAGGAAGAAAGGAAGGAAGGAAGAAAGAGAAAGAAAGAAAGAAAGAAAGAAAGAAAGGAAGGAAGGAAGGAAGGAAGGAAGGAAGGAAGGAAGGAAGGAAGGAAGGAAGGAAGGAAAGGAAAGGAAGCTTCCCGTAAAACTTTGGGAAAACAAAAACAATGAGAACCTTATGGAAGAAGGAAGCAAATGGAGGCTGCAAGATGTGAGACGGCAGCAGCCCAGAGCAACAGCTGTCAGCACAGCGCGAGGCTGGGCAGATGGCTGAATGCTGTGTGACTCCAGTGCCTGGAACAGGAAGTGCTCCCTGCCCCACAGGGCCTCCTGGAAAAGCAGACCCAGGCTGACAGTCCAGAAGGTGAGACGAGGCAGTTGCCAGCACAGCTTCCCCCATGCATGTGGGGCAGCTAAGAGATGGCTCTCCAGAACCTAAGGGCTCTGCTCTCATGGTCTGGGCCCACCACAGTCAGGCCAGTTAGTGTCCAGGACAGGCCACCCCTTGTGAGGTGGGAGAGGTTCCCATAGGACCTCTTCCACACCGTCAACCCTCCTCCCAAGGCTGCTATGAACCTCTCTGGCCTCCCAGATTGGCTTCAGTATTGGGTTGAAAATGCCTTTAAGCATCTTCTCTGATAACCCAAGAGCTTTCTTCTTATGACTCTCAGGGTCCCTGGAGGAAGGCTACAGCCTCATAGGTGATGCCACTCTAGTTCTGGCTGTCTTCCAGGTCAGCTTTATAGCTGGATCTGAGAAAGCAACTTCTAATACTGTCAGTGTGATCACCCCCATGATCACGTCAGGACTTAGATCAAAGTACTCAGAGCTTTGAAGAAGGTGCACACAACCCCCTCTGCCTTTATCCCCAGTCTTACAAATGCAGAGCCAAAGTTACTACAGACAGAAAGGGCCAACATCCCATGCTCTGGTGGTGGGGGAGCCGCCACCTGCCCCAAACTTTAGCAATGTCCCAGCCCCATGCGGCCTTCACAGGCAAGCAAAACCTCAGTGTTTCAGAGGTGCAGGTCAGGAGAGGAACTCACACCAGCAAGATTTCAATGCAGGCACTGAGCTGTTCCAGGGAATAGCTGGAGATCCGCTGCAACTCTCTGGTCCAGCAGGGAGAAAGCTGCAGGCAGATTCTGGAGGCCCCGACACAGGCGGCAGCGACCACAGAGGGCTGGAATTTGTAGAATATGTGATCTGAAAGAAAACCCAGAAGGGTTCAGAGTGGTAGAGCTGCCCTGGAGAGTCTCAGGTCACCCTTGGATGTGGAGGACAGTGAGGACGTTTCAGAAGGGTTGGTGCTACCCTTCTGGGTGGGATAAAAACAGAAGATGAGAGGCTTGCTACTTACTCATCAGCACTGGTCTTCTGATTTCTGCTAGGGGGCTCACAAAGGGGGCATTTCAAAATCCTGTCCACTGCAGAGTTGGCTGAGGGACCCATACAAGTGGATGACATCGCTCCAAAGGGCTCACTCTGAAATCTACCTGAAGGCTCCTAATAGCAGGGACGTCTGGTCCACAGCGTACACTCAGTAACACTCTGCTGAATGACTGAGTGGCAGGAGGAGCTCAACATTCATAGTGAAATTGGGGACTTCACCTGGGTTTACTGAGAAGTCGCACATCCTGGTAAGACAGATGGCATACAGCAAAAGGGGTACTCTTTTTGTGCAAAAGCAAGCAGCTGAGATTCCTGGAGTTCTCAGGAATGATACTTGGTTTGTACACTCCTACACTGCACTAGTTGGCTGGTGACTTTCTTTTTATTATTACTATTATTGTTATTATTATTATTATTTGCTGTACTGGGGATTGAACTCAGGACCCTGCACTTGCCAGGCAAGTGCTTATTCTACTGGGCTATCTCCCCAGTCCTGATTTTCTTTTCTTTTTTTGGTACTAGGAATCAAACTCAGGACCTTATGCTTGCCAGGGAGGCTCTGGGCCACTGAACTATATCCCAAGCCCCATGAATTTCATTTACTTCAAATTAAAATTTGATTTCAGGGCTCCAGGAGGATCAAAGCCTCTCAAAGAATTTCAGAATCTCTCAGGCTAAGACCAATCCCCTCTCAGGATGGCCCATATTCAGTTATCAGAAGAGGGGAGGGAAGTGCTCAAGAAGGGCAGAACACACAAGGATTTCTCCAAATAAGGTGTGAAGTTGATCCACCCAGAGTCCACTTTTGCTTTTTAATGGAGTAGTCAGTTAGATGATATTATGGTTACAGTACACTCACGGAGTCTCAGGTTCAAGCCCTAGCGGTGTGGGGTAAGTTCACCCCTTGGTCATCAATTCTCTCATCTGTAATGGATAAAACTGAAATGCATTTTGTGTAGAGTCACTGTGAAGTTTAAAGGAGTAGGGAAAGCTCTACAGTAAGATGCTGAGCATGTTTGTTTGTTTTGTTTTTCAGTA
>PVKA01029299.1:0-28432 GCA_004027165.1 Ctenomys sociabilis | reverse complement strand
TTTTTTTTTTTTTTTTTTTTTATTTCTTTCTGAGTCAGGGTCTTGCTATGTAGTCCAGGTTAGCCTCACACTCATGGTGATCCTCCTGTCTCAGCCTCCTAAGTGGGATTATAGGTGTGCACCACCACACCTGGCTTGGATGGCTGCTATTTCTGAGATTGGATTCTTGAAGCTGTCAGATTTCTCAAGCCAGTCCACAACCTGTTTGGACCAAAAGAGTGAGCCCAGTATTTCTGTGCTGTCCAGGAGCACTGCCCTACCTGGAGCTTGCAGGGGTACATGGGGCGTGGGGTGGCTGTCACTGTGGCTCAGGCTGGTGGGAAAGCCCATGTGGTGCTGGCTACACTCAGAGAGGCTGACGGGGAGCCCCCCTTGCTTCCAGCTGTCATGCAGCCAAGGTTCCACAGAGTAGCAGGGAGGTCAGGGAAACAAGACGGCACAGGGTGCTGGGGCTGAGGGCCTGTCACCACCCTGTGTGCCATCTGCACTTGCCACACCACAGGGACCCTCCTGGAGCCAGCTGCCACCCTTGGTGCTGCCCTTGCCTCCTGCAGCTGGCGTGGGGTTGGAGCCAGGGCTCCCCTGTGTCTTATGGTGGCTTCCGGGGATACAAGTATCAACCCATTCCATAATTAGTTTTTTTTTTTGTCTTTTTGAGACAGGGTCTCACTATGCAGTTCAGGCTGGTCTTGAACTCACAACAATCCTCCTGCCTCAGCCTCCTGATTGCTGGGATTACAGGCCTGCGCCACCACGCCCGGCTAACCAGTATTTTTTGAGTGTTTGAATATTTTCTTGGTTGGTATCACCTGAAACCAAAGCCCTAAGCAGCTTCTGAGACTCTGGAGCCCCGACGCTTCCCAGGACCCAGGCCCTGGGCTCCCCTGGTGGGTGGGCGGCCCTGGGATTGGGGTTCCCCACCTCGGCTCTCAGGCTCTCACCCTCTGACTTCACCGACTCCTTCTGGCTCTGGGTGTCAAGCAGGGAGGATGTGCTGGCCTCCAGTAGCATCTCAGACATGGGGGCCATGGCCCTCTCATAGAGATGTCTGTCTTCGTCGGTGTACAGGCTGCTCTGGAAGGCATGTGGGTCTTCAGCATTCTTCCTGCCAGGCTTGCGGGTGTGCCCAGGGCCACCCTGGGGCTCTGGCTGGTGCAGTCTCCCTCTCCCCTTCCTCTCTCCTGGTTCCCCTGGGGACAGAGGCCCCACACTTGCTCCTGGCCGGAAGGACTCATGGCTGCTGGCCTGGAGAGGGCAGGACCCTCACCAGCTTCAGGGCAGACTGGCTGTCTTCCAGCTCCAGAGGCTCGGAGGCCGGGAGGACCTGGAACCTAGTGCCCAGGCCCCCGGTGTTGGTCAGCGTGATGGTGCGGGCTGTGGTCTCTCCCACCACGTAGCTGCCAAAGCTGATGAGCTCCTTGTCCAGGGACAGCTGCCAAAGGACACCAGAGTGAGCTGGGAGGGAGGGAGGGAGGGAGCCGCGGTCCTGGTTGCCAGAGACCCGGGAACATGGCCATTGATGCATCTCGTGGCAGCTGGGCCACCAAAAGCCACCATGAAAGGCGGTTCAGGGCAAGGGGTGAAGGAGGCTGGGGCTCAGGTGACAGGACTGCTATTAGTCCTCTTCTGCCTCCTCCTTCCCCCACGCTGGATCTGGGCTCCACGGCTCCCAGGATGCAGTCTGGGCATGGACTCGGGTGGCCAGGGAGTCTCTGGGTGCTGTGAGGTGGGTGAGGGCAGAAATCTACATGGCTGGTGGCCTTGACTTCTGGGTGCTGTCATCCTCTGTGAGAGGCTCATGTACCAAGGCCCAGAGCTGGGCTAGAAGACCCCCCGAGCACCCCAGTCTTGGTTGGGGACCACAGTGGCCCGGGCCTGTGGCCGCGAGCCCAGACCTTGCTGCCTCTGCAGCAGCAGTGGAATTAGAGGTTATTTGCTGTGCAGTCTCTTCGTGGTGCGAGGCACTGCCAAGTGCTGAGCTTACTGGAGACGGGGAAGCCAGGGCGGGGCGAGTGCTAAGGGCCAGCATGCTGCCAAGCTACTGGGCAGTGGGTCAGCACAACTGCTGGTACAGAGATGGAGGCGTGCTGGCTGAGGCCAGGCACCGCTGTGCGGGAGGGCTGCGCACACGTGCTGTGCCTTCCTCCTGCCCTTCGTTTTGCCTGAGAATTGTCTTTATGCCCGGGCGGCTAGCAGGGCAGGGCTCAGGGTGAGCCTGGGAGGCAGAGGTCTGTCCAGGCTGCCCTGGCACTGGTACCCCCCATCCGGGCCTCCGGCACTGCAGGGCTACAGAGCGACTGTGCTCACCAGCCGGGAGCCTGCGCCCCAGGAGGCGGGGCTCCAACTTACAGAACATTTTTTCGTTGAACATTTCAGTGGGACAGAAAATCCACCTGTCTGAGCCAAAAAGGAGACGGTTCCTTCCAGATCTCTGTTTATCTAAGAACAGAGAAGCAGTCACCTCCATGGCCTGAATGGGACCCCCAGGCCTGTTGTGTGGAGTGGCTCTGGGGGTCCTAGAACACGACCAGGAAGAGCCCTGCAGGGCAGGGACACCCACACTCGCCCAGTGGCCTCAGGGCAGGAGCAACCGCCCTTCACCCACCGCCTTCAGCGACATGTTGGGAGATTAAATGGCAAGAGAGGGCAGCTGACTGCGGCTCACCACGGGCTTGAAGGTGACGAGCAGCTCGCAGGACATTCCGGCTGACAGGGGCCCGGGGGGCTCGAAGCTGAGGACAAGTGGGTTGAGTCACTGCAGGGTGGAAGCCAGGCATGCACACCCAGGGGCCCCTGGGCTCCCTCCATCCTGCCTGTGCCAGTGTCCTGAGGCTCAGGCTGGGTATCCTGCTGCCCCCATCACCCAGCCCAGGAGATGCTTGGGCAGCACTGGGCCCATCCAGACACCTGTGCTGACTGGGGCCAAGGGGGCACTCAGAAAGAGAGCCCATCGCTCGGGGAGACTGACGAGAGCGTCTGCCTTGCCAGGCCTGGCTGAGCTGGTCCCTGGGAATTCCTAAGATTTGCCGTCTTTTTACGGTGTGGGACGTCCCCTAATGTGCTCGCTTTCAAGCTGTACAAACTAGAATGCAATATAAAACCCTGCCCTGGAAGTCTCCCCGGGAAAGCAGGTGGAAGGGAACCCAAAACTGTTTAACAGGGTGTGTGGTGCACACTTCTAATCCCAGCACTGGAGAGGCTGAGGCAGGAGGGTTGGCATGAGTTTGAGGCCAGCCCAGGCTACATAGTAAGTTCAAAGCCAGTCTGAACCACAAAGTGAGTTTTTTCTGTCTCTGAAAAGAAAACAAAAGCCCCCCAAATCCTAAGCTTTTCCAACCTGGGGGGGGGATTACACAGGACGC
The DNA here is from genome assembly GCA_004027165.1 of Ctenomys sociabilis. Classification (NCBI taxonomy): domain Eukaryota; kingdom Metazoa; phylum Chordata; class Mammalia; order Rodentia; family Ctenomyidae; genus Ctenomys; species Ctenomys sociabilis. The sequence continues at coordinate 25,070 of PVKA01029299.1, read as the reverse complement.
AGCAGAATGGAGCCCCACATGGAACAGTCAACATCCATGGCACCGGAAGTGCAGCGTGCACAGGGCCAGCCCCATGGGGCACAGGGCACTCACACCACAGAGCCACCAAGCCACCGCAGGCTGTTCTGAGATGCAAAGTTAAAAGTGTCGAGGACATAAATAGAGAATCGTAGACACGAGAAAGGAACGAGACACCGCCAAGAAACGCTAGCTCATCTGAAAAAGGACGTGGAATTTTTGGAAAAGAGAAGCAGCACCCAAAGACGCAGTGTCAGCAGCTTTGACAGCCGGTGAGACACAGCTGGAGAGGCAAGTGGCACACAGGCGACACCTCGCCCAGCCCAGCGGATGCAGACGGGGGCCAGAGCGTGATGCCAGGGGAAGGAGTGGAGGGGCCAGGCCAGGGCTGAGCAGGCCAAGAGCTGATCAAAGCCCAGGCAGGAAGCACCGTGAGCTGCATAGAGTGGCCAGAGCAGTGGCCCGTGGGACCCAAGGTCCAGGGCACTGGGACAGCACCGTGCGCCCGCCACCTGCGCGTCTGTGTCACCTGCCCTAGAACCAGGAGGCGCAGCTCTGATTTGAGGGGAAGGTATGTCCACAGGCATCCTGGCTGGATGGGAAGGCGCTGGGGGCCTCATAGTGGTGACCGCGAGCCCCGAGCCTTGGAAATTTGGGCCCCAGATCTCAATTATTATTATTATTTTACTTTTTTTTTTTTTTTTTTTTTTTTTTTTTTTTGCAGTACCAGGGATCTATCTCAGGACCTTGCACTTGCCAGGCAGGCGTTTATGCCACTGAGCTATATCCCTGACCTCAGATCTCAATTAACCACAGGGTAAAACAAATGCCACACTTGTCCACATGAGCTTCTCTGCACAGAGAGAGGAGTCTAGAAAACTGCGAAAGGGAGCAGAGGTCCTGGAGCAGACCTGACTCGGTGCTGCAATGGGACAGCAGCTCGTGCTGCAGGGGATTGAGTGGGACCCCCGGTGGCTGGCTGGTGCCACATTGGGAGGGAGGCCCCCAGGCCAGAGTCGGGCAGCATCAGGGCCAGGCCAGCTGGCCTTCTTTCAGAAGCTGTGTGTGGCCCACCAACTACGGGCCAGAAACCAGGTGGGGCAGCAGAGCGAAAGAGAAGAAAGCTGCCCTGGAGGGAAGGCTGCTCCTTGCAGCAGTGCAGGACAGGAGGATGCCTTGGAGGCAGCAATGGGGTAGGATAGGGAGCCAGGGAAACAGCCAGCGAGGGAGGCCAGTGAGTGCTGGCCTAGGTGCAGCTGTGACAGTGGGCACAGAAGAGCCCGAGTGAGTGAGCGAGCGAGCGGCTGGGGCATAGTGGGCCTCGTCCCCCGTGGATGGGCAGCGGAGGTGGGGGCTGCGAGGTCAGCGCTGGAACAGGGAGACTGAGGGGACCAGGGGAGCTGGGCTGCCCTCAGGCTGGCTTGGGAGGCGCACAGGGGAGTGGCGCCCAACTCCCTGGGGGACCCAACCACAGGGTTTATGCCCAGACTCCTGGGCACCCCACCAAGCCTCACTCCACACGGACGAAGTCCCGGAGGTGCTGCTCCACGCCCACCAGCTTGCAGTAGTTGAGCGTGTAAGTGGCGTTTATCAGAGTGATCTTCTTCTTGTACACTTTGCCAACATCAAAGTCCTAGGGGGTTGGGAGGCCTCAGTACTCAGCCCGCGGCGGCCGTGAACATCAGAGAGCACTGTGCAGCTGAGAGGTCCCAGGAAGGACCCCTGGTCCCCCGCGCGACTAGTACCAGAGTGCACGAAGAGCAGGCGGATGGCACAGGCTAGCAGCAGGTCGTGACCTGGGTCACCTCGTGGGAAGCCAGAGTAGCTGCTTCACCTTCCAGCTGCCTGGGTCTCTGCTGAGCCCCTGAACCCAGGCGCTTCCCCCAGGCCGCCCCCCCCCCCCCGTCAGCGGGATGCCGGGGGTGCTGCCAGCTTTCCCAGGTCAGGGAAAGGCATGGGGAGGCCCACCTTGAAGTGGATGCGCTCGGGCTTGCTGTTGAAAGGGCGGCCCCTGAACTCCCGGCCGGACGCCACCTGTTTGTGCACCAGCCCGCTGCGCAGATGCGCCAGCGCGCAGGCCAGAATGTCCTTGTCCATCTTTGTCCCGCCCACAGGCTTCCGGTCCACGTCCTCCTTGGGCACCTGCAGTTCACAAAGACAGAGGCCTTGCCACTCGGGGGACAGCAGCCACAGGGGCGAGGGGCAGCCAGTCCACGTGTGCTCCAGAAAGAGAGATGAAGGGGTTGGGGAGACAGCTCCGTAAAATAAGCGCTTGCCTGGCAAGCACATGATCCTGAGCTCAATCCCCAGTAGCACAGAGAGAGAGAGAGAGACAGAGAGAGAGGCAGGCCAGTCTCCCTGGAAGGATGGTGGACAGGGCAGGGAGGGCCGGGGTAATCTTTTAGATCACTGAGCGAGGGCAAGAGGCAGCTTTTGTAAAGCCTGGTAGAAACTTCTTCAGTGTTGTCACTGAAAATTGAACTCTGGCCAGAGGGAAGGCCACCTCCAAACTGCCGTTTGCAGCCAGCACTGAGGTGCCCAGCTTGGCCCTCAGCCTGTCCTGTGGTGCCATTTAGAATTTACTTGGGCCAGACCTCAGGGTGGGAAGCTACCTGGTCCTGCCCACCTGCACCCCCCACAAGGGGCCAGAACAGGGATAGCTGGCCTGTCCCTTTCATGTCCCCAGAACCAGCAGAACCACATGGCTTTCTCTGCTTGACAGTCACAGGAACTGATGTTTACAGAAGCTGAATGGTGGGCAACACCCCTGCTGGGACACAGCTGCTGTCTGAGCTCACTAAGCTCACTATTCTCCAGCAGTGCTTCCCTGACAGGACGCAGAGATGCAGGGCCCCTCTGTCTCTCCCAACTGCACTCCACAGTGTGTGAGTGACTGCGGCAGCCCTGGTGGCAGAACCCAACGGAGAGGGGTGCACTAGCTCCCAGGGGCCGGCATGAGGGCAGGGCTGAGGCTGGGGTGGAAGGTGGCTGGGAGGGAGGACCACACTCACCTGGTACTGCCTGTGGTCCTCGCTCCACAGCCCGGGGATCTCCGGCTCTGCCAGGGTCTCCTCCTCCAGGCTGGTGGACCCAGGAACCATCTGCATGGATTCACTGGAGGCCTTCAGCAGCAGTAGGGGCATGGGGTCTTTCAGTATCTCCCCGTCCTGCAGGAGAGAGGAGTAAGAGCCCATGCACACAGAAACGCAGCACACATGGGTCAGGAAGAGGACCCTGGGGTCCCATGGGAGCTCAGCCTGCGGTAGACCCCCATTTCCAGGCCCTCTGTGCCCTACTGGGAAGGCGCCCCTCATGCACCCTCGGAACTTTCTCTACTTAAAATAGAACACGTTAATTTGTGTGTGTTGCTAAATGGCTTCTTCCAGCTCAGCACAGCACACAGGCTCAGAAGTCAGGAGTCTCTGGGGACGTCTGGCTGGAGGATGTGCTGTCCCTGCCCGTCTGCTCCTCACCTGGCGTTGTTGCTGAAAGTGGCTGCGCCCTGCAAGGCCCATGCAGCCTGGGAGGGCAGCACGCTGGCCTCAGGCCAAGCTTGAAAACTGCAGCGCCCTGCTCACCAGCGAGTGCCCCGCAGCTGTGGGGGCCACCTTCCCCTCGCAGAAGGTGGAGATGTAGTTCCAGGTCCTGTCCCTCAGTGTCCGGAGAGCAGTGGCTTTGGCAGGGGGCCGCTGTCTTTTTTTGCGGCTTTTGTCCTGGGCCTCCTCCTTCAGGATCCGACTGACGATCTCCTGCTTCCGAAGCTTCTGCTCCTCTTCAAAGGCCCTATAGGAAGCACTTATCAGAAGACAGCAGATGCCTCACTCCTCAGCACTGCCCAGAGCCTGGCCCAGGCCAGACCAAAGGGGGCAGGCAGATGGCACTGTGTGTAGCACTCAGGGCTCCATGACACTGGGAGGAGGGCGTCCCCATAAGGAACTGGAGACCACACCCAGGCTGATCCTTGGCAGTGCCGGCCAGGGCAGGACCCAGGCAGAGGACACTGGGCAGTGTGTGGACTTGAGGTGTGAGAGCTGGCCTCGCTAGGACCCTGGCTCAGGAAGCCCACCTGACAGTGGGGATGGGAGGCTGTGCTGAACGATCAGGGAGACCAGAATGGAAAGTGAGGGCAGTGTGGGGGCCAGCAGGGGCTGCCCCAGCAGGAGGAGAAGGGGGTCAGAGAACAGACCAACGCCTCTGCAGGAGGGGATTATGAGGCCTTTGGGGTTCTGGGTGGGTCATGGCCAAGCAGCAGAGTGGGGCTGGGAGGGAACAGTTGCCCCCTTCACAACCACTGGAGCCCATTGCCCGCACCGCCTCTGTGCCTCCAGTTCCTGGCGCCGACGCTGGTGGAAAATGTGCTTGAAGGCGTCCCTGCCCTGGGCCAGGACCTCCTGCTGCTCGGCCTGGGCCAGCTGCTCAGCCTGCTCTGCCCGAGCCCGGCCCCAGGCCTGGAACTTCCGCAGCGCCTCCTGCAGAGGGGCAACGCTGCAGCTCTGGTGGCTGCACAGGAGGTGCAAGGGTGCACACACACATACACACATGTGCACACACACGTGCACACATGCACACCACATCCACAGGTGCACACCCACCCGCACAGCTCCAGGGAATGCTCTGCACACTGCACAGCTCTTCCTGTCTCTCCCACCCAAGCCCAGTCCTGGGTGTGCAGGGCTGACCCGGGCTGTGCACACGGTCCCACCCCAGCCTTCAAGGTCCTGCTCTCCTCATTCCCAGACCCCATGCTGGCCCTGGGCCACACCCCATGCTGGCCCTAGGCCCCCTTCCTGGGAGTTCCTCCTGTTCCCGGGCCACACCGACCCGGTTGGAGGTGATGCTGCTCTTCAGTGCCAGCACTGCGTCCATGCGCCGCTGCAGGTGCTCGTGGGACTCCAACTCCTCCTTGCGCTCTCGCTCCTGGGCCCTGGAGGAAGACGTACTGTAAACGGGGATAGCAGGACGGCGTGGGGGCAGTGACACATCCCACGGGCCAGGACAGGAAACGTGATCTCGAGAGGAACCCACCGGCCCAGGGAGGCCTTCAGGAACTTCACTGCCACACGGTGGTTCTTCTGGGCATCTTCCACGAGCTTCTGGTGCCTGATCCCCAGCTCCCTCTGTGTGTACATGGACTTCCTGCAGCGACACAGGCGGGGACATGGCTCCTGCGGCAGCCTCTCCATGTTCTGGCTCTGTCAGGCCAGGAGCGCTCTAAGAGCAGCAGGGAGGGCTGGCCCCATGGGTGCAGGTGACATAGGTAAAAGAGGAGGCAAGCCAGGACGGGGCTGCCAGAAGTGAGGCTGAGAGATAGGAAGGGGTCAGCAAAGATGGGGAAACGAGGACTAGGAGGAGTAAGCAGCGAGGGGCAGACGGAGGACTGGGATGGCGGTACAATGGGGGCTGTGGCCTGGGGCAGCTGGGTGGAGGAGGGTGGGGAAGCCAGAGATTTGGGACAGGCCTGTGCCAGGGACTCCTCAAGAGGGCACTCGTGATATGGGGCTCAAGCCTGACCAAGGAGAAGTGGGACACCAGAGAGGCCCTTCAGGGAGCCTGGGCAGGCAGGGCTTGCCAGGCCGGGCAGGGAAGTGCCTGGTGCCCAGGAGTTAGTGGAACACAAGGATTGCCGGGTGCCACCCACTGGATCCGGAGCCGCCGGGTCCTCTCCGCCTTCCTCGAGGCCGCCTCCTCCCTGCAGAGCTGCTGGGCCGCATGCATCCGGAGACACCGGTCCCTGGCCTGTGCCTCCTCATGCCTGGACTTCTGGACATCCTCCAGCTGCCCCTTCTTGATCTCAAGGTGCCACATGGCATTCCTGGAAGACAGGGAGCACTCGCTGGAGACTGAGACCAGCCTCCATAGGGCAGCTTCCAGATCTGGACCTCAGGTGCCAGGCTGTGGCAAGTGACTGAGGGACACTGGACACCCCTATGACAGGCCAGCTCTCTCCAGGGAGCCCTGTTCAACATCTCCCAGCCTGACAGGTCACTGTCCTACCATCTGCGTCCAGGCTGGAGCCCAGCACTGCACTTCCTGAGGCCCAAGAGCACATGTGTGGTCCAGGGCTGGGTCAGTTGAGCACTACAGGCCTGTCTTGGCCAAAGGGATGTGTCAGGGAAAGTGGCTTGAGCTGTCTTCTGCAGGCCTGGGGGCCCCGCTGGTCTTCAGATGTGCTTGCCGTGGGCTGGCGGCCAGCTCTGACACTAGCTGGCCAGGGGACCTGCCAGGCTTCTGTCTTGGTCAGTCTGTTCTGGCCCAGGCTGCCAGCAGTGGGCGCCGAGGGAGCGCTGGGTGCCTCTCCACGAGGCAGCAGGGATGCGGTTCGGCTGCACAATGCCTTCCTCAGCACGCAAAGCAAGCACCTCACGTCCAACCAACTCAGTGCTTCCGTCAGTTCTCAGCAGGTGCTGTGCGATACATCAGGAAGCTCCCTTCTGCTCCTGCTCTGTTGAAAGTGCTTCCTGAACACCACGGCCGAGAGTCACGTCCACTCCTCCTCCTGCTGCAAACCCTGGCACAGCATCACTGCCTGTGGCCCTGCTGTTCTGCAGTGCAGGGGTCCACCCAGGCCCTTCACCCTAACCTCCTTTTCCCTTTACTATGAGACAAGGTTGGGCCACGGCCCTGGGTTGCCCAGGCTGTGCTAGAAATTCTGACCCTCTATCCCAGCTTCTGGGTGCTGCGCTGCCTGCTCACGGCCCTCGGCTGAAGTCAGTCTCATGGTGGCTGCGTGGGGCCCCCCGTGCATGGACAGTGTGTGCTGCAGATGCCTGGTGGCTCCTGGGTTCTGAGGGATGAGCCCCCAGCGGCCCACCGTGTGTGCCTGATGTGTGGCCACAGCCATTGCCACGTTTCAACCAGGATTTCCTGTCTTTCCTCGGGAGCTTGGTGTGTGGCCTCCTCTTGCACGCCGGCCTCCGTGTTGGCAGTTGAAGTTTTGCAGCTTTTTGTGCAATGAAGGGCCGGCTACGGCTTCGCTGAGTGACACAAGGCCCGAGCTTCCTTGGGTCACTCCTTTCCTCTAAGACCCACTCTCCCTGATCGCAACCCCACCAGGCTCCACTGAGCCATCTCCCTGGCCTCCACAACAGTTTCTTTTCTGTCAATTTTCATCAAAGGCTGGTGGTCCCTGGCACAGGTTCTGGGGAAAGCGGGCTGCCGGGCAGTCTGCAGTGCTGCTGGTGTGGGCAGTGTCTTGCCTTAGTCCACCCTGGATGTACATTGTCCTCTACCCTGAGCTAAGCATCCTGTGGGTCTAAGGGAACCAGCTGTTCTGGGGGTGCTGCTGTTCCCGGTCTGGGGGTTCAGGGCTCTTGTATCACAGGGAGGGTGGAGGGGTGGCTGATCCTGCCGCTGGGCCAGAATTCGGGGATGCTGGGAGTTGAACATTGATGGCCCAGGGCTGAGACGGAGGCTCCTGCGGGTCCTGGGTCTGCGGATGACCCATCCTACATGACGGCATGGTCCAGCTGTCCTCAGGGACGCCCAGAATGCGTGACCTGCTGCGTGAGTGCTTTCTCAGTGGTGCTGACCCCTTGCGGTTGCCTCTGCCACCTTGTCCGGGTCACGGTCCCCGCGTGGGCTCTGGAGAGACATGCATGTCTGTGGGCTGTTGTGGCGGCAAGGCTCAGGCCTGGCCCCGCTGGGCACCGGCGGCTCCTTGGGTAACGCCCGTCTGTGACTCCCAGCGTGCTGGCCCCTCCTTCACAGCCCAGCCTGATGCTGGCAGGAGCTAAGGGGCCATGTTCACTCCGAGCTGGTGCCACGCCAGGGCACAGGCCCCTGCACTTCGGCAGAGCTCGGGAGCGGGTGATAAAGGCTCTTTCACAAGGCCAGGCTTTAAATCTCCTTTCTTGGTGTGATACTGGAAATTGAACCCAGGGTCCTCCCACCAAGTCCTCTTTTATTTATTTTTATTTTGTATTTTGAGACAGGATCTCACTAAACCTCTACATTGCCTTGGCTAGACTCAGACTTGTGACTCTCCTGCTTCAGCCCCCTACAGTGCTGGGAACCATGCATGCGCCACTTTCCACAGCAGTTTCTTAATTTCTGAAGCTCTTCTGTCAGTTTTCATCATGGGCTGGTGGTCCCTGGCACAGATTCTGGGGAAAGCGGGTCGCCGGGAAGTCTGCAGTACTGCTGGATGGGCAGTGTCTTGCCTGAGTCTGCCCACGGCCACCCCTACCCTAGGGCACCTGATCCTGGCCTTCGGTTGACGACTACCCAACTCCACACCCTTCTTGGCTTGCTGCAGCCCAGGAGATGGTGAGCACTCTGCTGCTGCTAGGAGACACGTGCCCTGATGCTTCGCCCGACCCTGGCTCATCTGCAGTGGGGTGAGGCAAGGCCAGCACCCCTGCCACGGCAGGTGACCCACAGCTGGCACGTCACTTTGCCTTATCCTTCTCCCAGGACTGCCTTCCTTGAGGTGGCCTTTCCCTTTCCGGGATGCGGTGCAGTGGCCTTTTGGGTCACTTAAGGGTGCTGTGGAAGATCATCTGTGGTCAGCATTTCTGTGGCAGTGCCGGATAGCACCAAGGGACAGTGCCACGGCAGAGTGAGCTCACGGCGCCGTGTGGCTGAGTGGGGCCGAGGCAGTGAGATGCCAGCAGCTCCTCGGGTCAGCAGAAGAAGGAACCTGGCATCCAGGCTGCATGTGCGGGGTGCTGTCCCCAGGGCGGCTCACCCCACCAAGTGCCCTGGTCCTCTGCACCATACAGGGTACAGCTGGGGTTGCCATCTGAGCAGGCACAGTGCCCGCACTTGGCCAGCAACAGGCGGCCAGGTGGAGGGGGTTCAGGCAGCCCCCTGATCAAGGGGTCCCGAGGACCAAGACCAATGGGACCACAGAAGCCCTTCACCTCATCGCATGGGTGGTGAGAGTGGTTGCCACCCAAGGGGAGAGGGCAGGATCCCGGCCAGGCCTGGGCCCAAGTGCAGTTCCGCCACACCCCGACCTTTGCCCAGAGGCCTCTAGAAGTGACAGCCCGGGTGCGCTGTGCTGTGCTGGATTCCCAGGCCCACAGCGTCTGCACGGGCCTTGGGTTTTGCGGCCACACTGGCTTGTTCCACCCATGCTTTCCCTTCTGGAAGGAAGGCGGGAACAGGAATGGCTGGTGGCCAGGGGCCTTGAAGGGCGCTGGCAGAGACCTGGCCTGAGGGAATCATGGGACAGGGCCCAGAGACAGTGTGAACTAACCAGGCCTAGGACAGTGCTTGCCACGAAAGCTCCTCTGCCACTGTCTTGGACCAGGGGCCTCTCCACCCCCACCACCAATCTTCCCTGGGTCACGGCAAGGGGCTCAATGCCCCCACCCTCCCTGCAGGCCCACAGACCAATTCTGGTGGAACTCAGACCAAGTCACTGGTCTCTGGAGCCATGCTGGGTCTGTCTCCTCCCTGAGGCTTCTGGAAGAGTGGGGCCCTGGTGTCAGCCCCCAGCCCCACACCGTTTTAGCATCACACAAGGCACAGACACTTCCGTCCACCCCCTCGGGAATCACTGTGTCCACAGGCCCTGCCCAACTCACTCGCTCTCCTGTAGCGCAGTCCTGATACGTGACTGCAGGACACCCTCATCCTCTAGCTCCAGGTGCAGGCGTCGGGATGTGGCCTGCAGGCGGCCCACAGCTGCCCTGCCACAGTGACAGGAGAGTGCAGGTTGCCCTGGAGAAGGTGGGGCCACACTGGAGCCTGCCCCTGCCCCGCTGGCGCCATGCTCAGCTTCCAGGCTTCTTTTTGGAGGTCTGGAAGCCAAACTCCTCATTCCTGGGCACACCCCGGAGGGACCCAGTGCACCCTGAAACACTGCCATGCCTGTTGGCCTGAGCCTGAGCTCAGCCCGGGCCCAGTTCCCTCCTGGGCTGCAGAGCTCCTTGGGTACCGTCCACCCAGAGCTCACTCCCCTGAGCTCGTAGCTGCACAGCAGGGCGAGTGGTATTGGAGTCCCTGCGTCCCTTTACAGAAGGGCCTGAGTGACATGACAAGAGGACATGCCATGTGGACACTGCAGCTCACAGCCTCCGTGTGGCTGTTGTGTGGGGAAGTGGGGGGCAAGTAATGGTCAGGCTTAGGGTCCTCTGCAGACCCCCCGCCACTGCACTGCAGACCAAGGCAGGCTCAGCACCCCAGGGAGGAGCTAGCCCAGATCTCGCCATGCCCCGCGTCCCGGCCCATGGACGCGCACATGTTGCTGTGTTTCCTCTCCTGGGCGACCTCAGCAGCCACGCTTGTCTGCTGCTCACTCAGCAGGTCCATCCTCTGACGACAGGCACACAGCTCCCTTCTGCAGCGAGAGGCAGGACGGGACCCTGAAGCTCCATCCTGAGAGGGCATCCGGCAGGTCCCTCCTGCCTCCCCCTGCTTAGACTGAGACTGTGGGCTCTGCGTCCAAGGGGCAACAAAGAAACACCCATCTTTTCTTGAAAAGCCCTACAATGACATCACAGTGTCGGGGGGCCACGTGGGGGCCAGAAGGTGCCCTGGATTGCGTAGGCAGGGGCTGCTCAGTCCTGGCTTGGGCAGGTCCCCACCCGCTCTGGGGCTCTCCTTGGTTGAGGGCAACAGACTTCAACCTAGCGGAGCTTGGCCGGGGCAGAGGCTACAGGTGGGGAGGAGCTGTGCTCAGGTGGGTGCAGGCTCACCGGGTCTTCTGGAGGAACATGTCCTTCTCCTCCTGCTCCTTGTCCAGGAGGTCCAGGCTCCTGCGCAGCTGGGACACCTGCGCCCTGTCTCTGGCCACAGTTGGTGTCTTTCCTTTCTGGGCATCAGTGCCTCTCTCCTTCCCGGGACTTGGAATGAAACGGACAGTGGCTGCTGCCCACCCTGTCCAGGCTCACACGCCCTGGGCATCTGAGCCCATGGCTCCATGTCCCACTGCAGGAGCTGCACGTCCGGGTGGGGAGTAGCTCCCCTCCCTGCAAGAATTACCAGGGGTGGCCGGGGGCAGCAATGTTCTCCATTCCCAGAGGGCATTTCGCCTCCAACTCTTCATCCTCTAATTCATCTACTTCTAGAAATCAAGACAGGGAGAGTTTTTTTAAAAAGGGGGGTGGTGGTGAGATGGCTCAGTAGAATAAGTGCTTCCCTGGTAAGCACAAGGATTTGAGTTCAATCCCTGGTTCCACAAAAAAAAAAAAAAAAAAAAAAAAAAGGGCTGGCAAAGGCTCTGGGTTCAATGCTCAGTCCTGGAAAAAAAGAAGTAGAGGGGTTCTCTGGAATCCTTGTCTTAGGAAATCGCCACAGGCGTCCAGCAGAATGTAGCAAGGTGAGCTACGGGTTTGTAAAAATGACTGAGAAGGAATTTTAGACTGCAGGGAGCTGGCCACCATGGGGCACAAGAGTGGAAAGACAGTAGCGGGCAGAGGCCACACCAACCCGTGGGCAGTGTAGGGCGTGGCACCAAGAATCAAAACCAGAAACCACTCAGGTCAGAACCTGGGGCCCTCACTGGAACGTTGCGCAGGGTCCAGCCTAAGACCCAAATGAAGGCCAACTCCAAAAGAGTTTTTTTTTTTTTTTTTTTTTCTTTTTTTTAAGGTGGAACCAGGGATTGAACTCAGGCCCTTGCATTTGCCAGGGAAGCACTTATTCCACTGAGCCACTTCCCTGGCCCTCCAAAAGAGTTTGGATAATCAGAAATTTCAAGAAGAAAATCTAAATGCTTCTAGAAGTAGAAAATAAAATAGAGGTCAAGCCAGGTGTGGTGGTGCAGGCACCACCAGGTGCTGGTGTAATCCCAGCACTCGGGAGGCTGAGGCAGGAGGATTGTTGTGAGTTCAAGACCAGCCTGAGCTACAAAGTGAGCTTAAGGCCAGCCTGAACTGCATAGTAGACCCTGTCTCAAGAAGACAAAAAAAAAAAAAAGAAAAAGAAAAAGAAAAGAAAAAAAAGGTCAATTAAAGAACTGGGATAAAAAGGTTCCCAACTTCTCCACAGTGATGCCAGGAACTAGAAAACTACAGTGTCTCTTTCAAAATTCTCATATACATATATATATACACAAAAGTTCCTTCATGGAGGCGCAGTGTGAGTTTAACCGATGCAGTCTCCCTGCAAGAGCCTCAGGAGCAGCCCTCGCCTATCCCTGTCTTTGCCGTGGGAGACAAGCGTTTTGGCTCCCACCCTCCAGGACGCCGTCCACGAGCTCCTTGTCCAGGAATAGGCCCGCGTCTTCTTCCATCCTGGGGGCAGAAGTTAGCTGCAAAAAAATCATCACAAGATGTAGGTCAAGAGGGACACAGATGAGAAAAGAAGCCCTGAAAGTGTGGACTTATAGGAGTTCATGATGTGTCACTGAAAAGACATTAAGCCGGGCGTGGTGGTGCAAGCCTGCGGTCCCGGGAGCGCGGGGAGTGGAAAGGCTAAGGCAGGACTGGTGCAAGCTCAAGACAGCCTCGGCTGCAAGGTGAGCTCAGAGCAAACCTCAACTGCATAGCGAGATCCTGTCTCAAAAGGTAACAACAAAAACGTTCACAACTAAAAAGGCATTAAGAAAATGGACAGATAAGCTAGATAAGCCACACATAAGATAAAAGTGTCGGTAGCACAGGTATCTGACAAATATCATGCATCGAGAATATAGAAAGAGCCCCTGAATATTGACGATATATACTCCAATTTTAAAGTCAAAAGATTTAGGGGGAAAAAAAAAGATTTAGAGCAGCCCCTGCTTAGGCAGATCCAGGCCTGCCGTGCTGGCCCTGCCCCTGGGGCAAGCTGAGACAGGGACTGCGACTGGGCGTGGTGGCACCTGCCTGCAATCCCAGCACGCGGGAGGCTGTAAGCAGGAGGCTGGCTCACTGTGAGTCTGATCTCCATAGTGAGGCCCTGTAGACCCTGTACTAAAAAAAGAAGAAGCAGAGCAGACGTGACATAAGAGACACAGAGATGGTCAATAAGCAAGTGACACTTTCTGCAACCCTGACAGACAACAGGAAAATGCAAATTAGAATCACAGTGCTGGATCACTGTGCAGGCACCGTAACACCTGAGGCAAAAGCAGCCAGTGCCCAGGTGCGGAGGGTGCTTCACAGCCGGCCGCCAAGCGCGGGACTTGGGTCCAGGCGCCTCCCTCCTTCAAGCGCATCCCAGGGCCTGTCCAGCTGCTCTGGAGTTGCTAAGAGACAGCAACGGAGTACCAAGCTCCTACAGAGATATTTATAGCCATTTGTTTTTATTTTTGTTATTCTACAATCATTCATTTATTTGTTTGTTTGCTTGGTGCAGGGTCTCACTATGCCCGACAGACTCGTAGTGGTGCTCCTGTCTCAGCCTCCCCAGCGCTGGAATTACGGGCTTGTGCCACCTCGCCCTGTTTTGGTGGCAAGCGCAGTGCCAGGGATCCAACCTGGGTCTTTGCACGTGCCGGGCAGGTGTTAGACCGCCAAGTCACCTCCCTGGCCAAACTGAACATTTAAGACATTTAAGATCTAGGCGTTTCACTGCATATAAATGTAATCACAATGGAGCATACACAGGGTACTGAGGTTCAGAAATAACTTTTGTTTTTACTTATTTTTAATTTATTTTTTATCTTGTTGAGACGAGGTCTTACTAGGCAGTTCAAGCTGGCTTTCAGCTCACTTTGTAGCCCAGGCTGGTCTCGAACTCACAACACTCCTCCTGGCCTCCTGAGTGCTGGGATACAGATGTGTGCCACCATGCCCAGCTAGAAATAATTTTTAAAGAACTTCAGAATATTCATCACACCTTGGTTATCATTTGGGAAGGCTAAGAGTTTGCTTATGTGGACTTGTGGTACAGAATTTTATAGGCCCACGTGTTGACATTAAGACTTTCACTAAAGAAAGAACGTCAAACAGGTAATAGGACCTTCATTGGCAACTTAATTCGTCCTGTGAAAGTTAAGCTTAAGGTATGGCTTCCTCTTTCTTTCTTTCTTTCTTTCTTTCTTTCTTTCTTTCTTTCTTTCTTTCTTTCTTTCTTTCTTTCTTTCTTTCTTGTTTTGGGTTTTTGTTTGTTTTTGAGACAGGGTCTCTTATATAGTCCAGGCTGGCCTTCAAGTTTCAGTGACCCTCCCTGCCTCAGCCTCAGTGCTGAGATTATAGGTGACTGGTTTCAAGACTTAGAGACTTTGATACTTAGTATCATGACTCATATGGAAAGAGATGTTACTGTTTATAAGTCAACATTTCTGTTGCACAGACAGACGTCTGGCCCTGGGAATGACCCTGTCACAGTATAGCAAGGAGGTGCGACAGGTGAGTAAACGCCAGTGTTGCTGCACACGGGAATGGAAGTTGTAGAAGAATTTTTCATTGCTCAGTTTAGCAAGTGATGTAGAAAAATTCACTAAAATATTTTCAATACTTAATAACATGTCCTATATAAATTACTAATAAACCAATGACAGTAATTGATTTATTTTCAGTCTTTTTGAGGCAGTGTCCCACTATGCAGTTCACATTGGCCTTGAATTCACTTTGTAGCTCAGGCTGGCATCAAAGTAACTTATTTTTGGATTTATATATTTTTTCCTTCTTTTTAATGTGTTTAGTACAGGGTCTCACAACACAGATCAGACCTGCAGCGAACCTCTTGTTTTCAGCCCCCAGGTGCTCGAATTACAGGTGTGTACCACCATGCCCAGTCTAAAAGTAACTTATGTTTTAAAGAAAAAATTGTGCCTTCAAGTCCAAAGAGCACGGCTTGCATCCCTTCCCTGGAGGAGGCTTCCAGAAGAGGCGTCTTCTCCACAGAAAAGGTGTGGGAGGCAGTGTAGAGTCTGGAGGGCTTTGTCCTCACTGGCTGGAAGGGAGAAGCTGATGCTGTGTGTTTCAGAAGGGAGGGGCCAGGCAGGCATGCACCTCGTGATCCAGCGCCCGAGGGTCCAGCCAGAGCTGGAGTTGGGAACATCCACCAATGTGGCCACAGAAGCAGCTGCCAGAGGAGCCCGCTGCTCACCTGCACGCGTTCACCCCGTGAGTGGCAGTGATTTCTGTTGCGCAGAAGGGCTGTTATATGCTGCAACCAAGTCTCTGCGCTCGGAGGCCGTTTCCAGGAGAGGCACCTCCACCTCCCGTTCCCAGCGACTGTCCACTGCCTTTGTCCCGCAGCAGGAACGAGTGCCTGGGGCCAAGCAGCAGGGCCCCCTCCGCCCTAAATGAAGCACAAGCGCGGGGTCTGCAAGTCCATCTGGGGGAGCACAGCCTCGTCGTCCTGCTCCTGGCCAGGTGCTCCCGAGGCTCTCCGTACCTGCACCGGCTCCATCCGTATGCCTTCCGTTGTTCTAGTGGCTCCTAACTGAAGCACGCTGCCCTGAGGGAGTTAAAGAAGGGCAAATGGCAACCATTCTTGAAGTTTCAGCTTGTTCTCTGCAATAAGCTTCCTGACGTCCAGGACACAGCGTGGGGACTGGGCGTCCCTGGTGGTACTGAGAGGTCTAGGGAGCAGGACGGTGTGCGTGCCCATCCCTGTGGGCTGCGTGGCTGGACGTCACTGGCGGATGCCACCAAGGCGCCAGAGCTGCAGGAGCCTCCTCGTGGTGTCCACACAGCCTGCCCAGCGCCTGGTGGGCTCGGTGGGGCCCAGGCTTTTCCTCTCCTCCACCACAGAGAGCGAGATGGGCACTGCGGCAGGGCAGGCACCGTGAAGGCTCCGTGCTCCCAGCTCAGTGGTGTGCTAGCTGCTTCCTGTTGCTGGTACCTTTCATAATGGGCTTTAAAGCACCACCACAATCAAGCAGTGCTCGGGAAGAGGGCGGCTGGTGGCCTGCCACTTCGCAGGTGTCCTTCCTTAACCACCTTTCAATGGGACTCTTTGGCCTGCAGAGGTCCTCTGTCTTGGCATGTTTCTAGACTGTAAGACTTGGGTTGTTTTGTTTTGTATTTGGTTTATGTTCATATGTATCTTGTATGTCCTTAAAAAGTAATAGTTGTTGGTCTTAAAAAAAAAAAGTCCCACAACACAGTACCTTAAAAAAATAAATAAATAAAAATGCAGCAAACTCCATTAGAGATGCACATCTAACATGAAGCCAGGAGAGGTTGTGGCAAACAGTAGCCCGTGTCAGGTCCGCGGGAGCAGGGCAGGGCCCCAGGGCCCCAGGGCCCCAGACGAGGACGCGGCCCTCTGCACGGGTGCCACCCAGGAGCACGTGAGCCCCGGGAGGCCGGCCGGTCCACAGAGGGGTGGCCTGAGCAGCCTGCCACTCTGTTTCACTTTTTAGTCCTATCGCACAGCACAGTGGATAGTCAACGATAGAGTGCCGTAGGTTTTTAAACTGCCAAGAGAGGAAATTCCGAATGTTCTCATGTGAAGGTGTGAAGCATCTGAGGCAATAATGTGCCAGCTGAAGTTATTCCACATTGTATTCATAAAAATGTCACTTTGCACCCCATAAACACACACTTAAAAATTATCCATGCAGATTGTTTTTGGCTTCAATTTAGATTTAATATATTTTTTCAGCTTTAAACACATTTTATTAAACATATTTGAGTGTTGCTTTCTGTCTTTTAAGAAAAAAAATATATTACAACAAAAAATACACTGAAGTCATTTTTCTTTGTGTGAAGAAATGAGATGAGAATATTTATTTTTGTATTTAGGACAGGGTGTACAGGGTCTCACAGTCTTGAAGTGATCCTCCTGTTTACAGCCTCAAGTGCTGGGATTACAGGCGTGGGCCACCACGCCTGCCCAATCTCAATCCCCGTCTCGTGCCCTGGGGGTGGGGCCAGCACCACAAGCCAGGGATCCAACTCCCGGTCCCTGTATCTGCCTGAGCAGGTGCTTTAATCTGCTAAACTATTTGACTGGCCCTGAGATGAGAATATTTGAAAGCAAAGCACTTACTGCCAAAACTTCAAACACTGCAATAACACAGCAAACTGTAAACACACTAAGATCATGTAGCTTTTTTAATATTCTTGGGAAAGGTGAGCATGGGACACACTGTGGCTTAGGATCCTTTCTATGCTTGTCTCTTTTTTTATTTTTCCTCATTTTTATTTATTTATTTATTTTTTTTGGTGGAATCGGGTATTGAACTCAGGTCCTTGAGTTTGGCACTTATTAATAAGGGAAGCACTTATTTCACTGAGCCATCTCCCCAGCCCTTCTATGCTTGTCTCTTGAGCTTCTCCTGCTTCTGAGAGCTTTTCATCATTTTCTAGGATTTGCTGGAGTCCATGGATGGTGCTGAGAAGAACATGCAACTGCTTCCTCAGCAATTCCAGCTTCTCTCCCACACTTCCCTTAATCTGCGAAAGGTGCTCTAATGCCCTCCCAAAGCCTCTGGCTCCTTTAGGGGCTTGTGCCCATCGGGTGATGCTAGACTACCCTTGCCAACACATCATATTCTTGGCAATTTTTTCATATTCGTTTTGCTTGAAGAATTGGCTTTTTGCACTCAGCAATTTTTTCATGTGCTCCTGCAATGCTGCATTTTATTTCTTTTCTTTTCTTTTCTTTTCTTTTCTTTTCTTTCTTTCTTTTTTTTTGGGCAGAACTGGGGATTGAACTCAGGCCCTTGCGCTTGCTAGGCAAGCATTTATTCTACTGAGCCATGTCCCCAGTCCTCGATTTATTTATTTATTTATTTATTTATTGTCTTTTTGAGACAGGGTCTCACTATGCAGTTCAGGCTGGCCTTAAGCTCATTTTGTAGCTCAGGCTGGTTTCCTGCCTCAGCCTCCTGAGTGCTGGGATTACAGGCCTACACCACCACACCCAGCTAAAAAAATGTTGTTGTAGTTTTTATTTTTGGCAGAACCAGGGATCAAACTCAGGCCCTTGTGCTTGCCAGGGAAGGACTTATTCCAGTGAGCCACCTCCTGGGTTTTTTTTAAACAAACAAAAAAAAATTGTCATATCAACTGTGTACTTGCTTATAAAACCTGAAATATAATGTCAGAAATAGGAGCCAGGGAGATAGCTCAGTAGAATAAGCACTTCCTGAGTTCAATCTTTGGTTCTGACAACAAATAAATAAATAAATTCTGAATTGAATTATGATGAAAATACCAATAGAACACCACCACAAAAGTAGCCTTTGTGGGTTGGGGACGTGGCTCAGCGGCAGCTCTCCACTGAGGAGACAAGCCCTGGGTTTGATCCCCATGGCAGAAAAGAAAAAGAAAAAGGAAAAGAAAAGCCTTTGCTTCAACTGTCACCCCCAAGGCCGTCCGCGCACATGACAACTCCATCTTCCACCCACACGTCTTGGTCACACAGATGGCGGGTGTGCCTAGCTCTCCTGTCCTACGCGGGAGGCCATTCTTGTCACCACCCCACCTTCCTGTGGTGTCAGCAGCTTCCCTTGGTGTTATACAATGCACACGTAATGGGAAAGTCAGACATCCATAAGACCAAATATCCAGCGCGCAATGCGCGCTTGGAGCACACGCCAGCGTCGGCTGTTTACTTGCTTACAAGGCTGACCGATAGCAGCAGAAACAAAAACCTGCAATATAGATACAGAGAAAGTCCACCACGGAGATACGCTTTGCTGCAACAGTCACCCCGAAGGCAGGCATCACACGTGAAAACTGCGTGCCTCGCACCAGCGCGGCTTACGCTACAACACGTTTTGTGTCCCTGTCCTTTCCTGCAGGGCACACCTGACGACTTTCCAGTATTCCTGTTGTCATAGCAGGTCTCTGTGGTGCTGCCTGTTCACTTGTCGGCCCTAAAAGAGGCCGACGTTATGTCTCTCTAAGCCCCAAAGACTGGACTGTGCAATCCTCTTCTTTGAGATTACAACAGTTCACTTGGAATTTCTGCTTTGTTGCTGCGGACAGTTCCTGCGCTGGTCAAGAGGCGCTCTGTTAGCAAATATAACCCTAACTGGAAACTGGCAAGCCGGTGGCAACGCCACATTCCCATTAGTTTGGGAGATGGGAGCGACAAGTCTGTCCACAGCATCATTTGGTTTGTTACTATATGGAGGAGGACCTGGTGACTGAGCCCTAGGATAAATTCCTAAGTTGAAAGCATAAAGTCTTCCCATCTACAAGGGTGTTTTGAAGGTTTTTTTTGGAAATGTACTGCCTGAAGTTACAGCAGCTGTGAAATGCTGCAAGGGGCTCGTCAGTGGCATTCAGACTGCACCTAAATTGCCTGACAATTACCCACAAATCTCAGACTCTGAGCGGAGAGCAGCCGCATTATCAGTTCTTTTCCTTTTTTTTTTTTTTATTTCTTGGTAAATGGTTCTGTCATCAAATCTCAGGCAAAAAACAAACAAACAAACAACAACCCTCGGGCAACTGTGAAGGAAGCCGTAGCTCCTCACCGTCACTGCTACTGCACACACCTAAGCCCACACTGGCGCTGGCCGTAGGTCTGCATTCCTGGACTGCCATGACAAGCCCTGCCGGGCACAGCTGACCAGGAACGCTTCCAGTTCAGCTGGCGAGTGCGGCTACTGGTGTGGGCAGAATGGGCCCCCTGTATTTCAGCACTGGTGTATTTCACAGCACCTTGTAGCATTTCGTCACCACAAACGATTTCCAGCACTGAATGGCAGAGCTGTCATTCTGTCCAATAGGTTTCACCCCTGCTGAGAGCTTCACTATGCTTTTTTTGGCAGAACCTGGGATTGAACTCAGGCCCTTGCGCTTGCCAGGGAAGTGCTTATTCCACTGAGCCATCTCCCGGGCCCCCTCACTATGTTTTCAGACCTAGTTCCAACTGGATTATTTCACTTGGTTGTATGAACATTTCTAAACATTTCAACTACTCAAATATGTCCTCGTACTGCTGCTTTCTTTCTTGAATCGAGGAGCAAACTGTTTGCATGCCTGTGTCTGAACTGGCCTGCTCTTGCTCCGTCCGCCTCACAAGGCCAGTGCCATCATCTTCCTAATCCATGAATGTATGACCAATGATTCACCTTCAGCGTCTTCTACAATTTTCAAATCTGTGATTTCAAGTGCCATTGTATTAAATTGAGCTACTTCTGCCAGAAAAAAGAAATCAAAGGAAAACTTTTAAAAATCCCAAATGAAGGAGGCCAGGGAGATGGCTCAGTGGAATAAGCACTTCCCTGGCAAGCGCAAGGGCCTAAGTTCAATCCTGGTTCCGCCAAAAAAAAAAAAAGCACAGAAATTTACCAGTGAGCATTTCATGGGTAAAACTCACTTGCTGCTGCTTTGGATCTTCTGTGCACACCACGTGTTCCTCTGCCAGGTGGGTGAATGCAGATAGTTTTTGCTTTCCCCAGGTGTAGCTATGGTGAGACACGCCCAAATTCCATTATGGTAATATATATATATATATATATATATATATATATATATATATATATATATATATATTTATGTATTTATTATTATTTTTGTCTTTCTGAGACAGGGTCTCAATATGCAGTTCAGGCTGGCCTTAAGCTCACTACTCACTTTGTAGCTCAGGCTGGTCTCGAACTCATAACAATCCTCCTGCCTCAGCCTCCCGAGCGCTGGGATTACAGGCCTGCGCCACCACGCCCGGCTATGGTAAAATATTGACCTACAAAATAAGAGTGGAGTACTGGCCAGATAGCTCAGTAGACCACAGTACCTGCCTAGGCAAGCGCGGTGGCAGGGTTTGACCCCCCAGTGCCGGGCTGGCCCCGCCCGGGACACGCTGAGATGGCAGTCGAGGCTGGGTGTGGTGGTGCATGCCCTGTTATCCCAGTGCTTGGGAGGCTGAGGCAGGAGAACCACTGTGAGTCCGAGCTGCACAGCGAGACCCTGTCAACCTTGTCCTAAATGCATAAAAATAAGTAAATAAATAACTAAAAATTGAAAAAAAGAAGAGCAGTATGGCTGTATTTTACCCCTGTGGTGCTCCGGTAGACAAACACATAAATGGTTAAAAGGAGCTTCATGTGGGTAAAACCTGACTGACACTTTTCACACACTTCACCATTGGTCACACCGACCAGGTAGACACAAGCTTGCTTCCCGTATGCCCTGAACACAGCTGCCGAGGTGCACATCTGGTTACCATTATGTCAAAGTGTAAGGGGCGGGGAGATGGAATAAGGGCTTCCCCAGCAAGTGCAAGGACTTGAGTTCAATCTCTGGTTCCACCAAAAAAATTTAAAAATAAAAAATGAAGTGTAATTCACAGTATGAGGGCTGGGGAGATAGGTTGGAAGTCTAAGAACCTGCCTGGCAAGTGCAAGGATCTGGGTTTGATCTCTGGCACCACAAGCCACGCCAGTCCTGGCACCCAAGGCTCACCATGCCAGCCACTGAAACTGGGTGTGGCGGGGCACACTTGTAATCTCAGCACTGGGGAGGCTGAGACAGGAGGATCACTATGAGTCTGAGCTGCATAGCAAGACCCTATACCAAATAAATAAATAAATAAAGATTAAATTTACAGTAGGTATGGGATGCGTTGTTGTAACCCAGGGCCATGTCCTCATAATTGTGAACCCTAAAAGCCTTCCTTTAGCTGGCCATAGTGGAGCATGCCTGAAGCCTTGCAAAGACAGGAGGACCACGAGTTCAAGGCTAGCCTGGACAACTTGGTGAGACCCTGTCTCAAAATAAAAGATAAAAAGGGATGGGAATGCAGCACAGTATGAAGGCTCTGGATTCTGCCTCCTGAGAACAAAAATGAAATAAAATAAAATATTCCTTTAAGACTGAGGATTGTGAGGCAGGATATCATGTCTGCATCTTGTACAATGAACAACCATTATGACAATATGCAATGTATTAATTCTTGAAAATGTGCCAGTCATTGGTTGTGAAACTGTTTCATTGATATTTGTTTCCCAGAGAACTCGGTGTGGCGGGGCCCACTTTGGAGGCTGAGTTGGAGGGTGACTGTGTGTTCAAGGGCAGCTGTGTTTCAAGTCCGACCTGAACTGCATAGTGAAACCCTGTTTCAGAAAAAAACAAGGGATCGGGCACACGGCTTGGGGTGGAGCACTAGCCTGGCACCCACAAGGCCCTGGGTTTGCTGCCCGCACAGCAAAAAGAAGAAAGGCCGAGGACAGAGCGGCCACACTCACTGCAGCTGCCCCACGCTCACAAGCCTGCCCAACAGCCACCAAAGGTAGCGGGAATAACAAGCACAAGGCACGAAAGAAAGAGGCCATTATTTTCAGATAAGAGGATTGCATACACGGAAAACCCAAATCAATACGCAGGTAAATAAAATTATGAAGACAACTTAGCAGTGCTGCCGGGTGCAACTTCAGTAATGAAAACCAGGTGTCTTCCCATTTAGCAGAACGGTTAATGAGAACACGGGATTTGGGAAAGCGTGCTTAAGAAATCATGTCAAGGCCACAAGAGGAGCAGACACAACAAAAGATGTGCAAAAGCTGCAAAGGAAAGCAGCAGAGGCCTGGAGAAGCACTAAGGTACCTACAACGAAGAGAGGTGGGACAAATGACCCAGTTTCTTCAACAAACAGACGTCATGGGACAGGATGGAGTCGCACGCCTGAGCGCATGGGTGTGTGTGTGCATGCGCGCGTGTGTGCGCGCATGCGCGTGTGCGTGCGCATGTGTGTGCGTGCGTGCATGTGTGCATGTGTGCGCGCGCGTGTGCGTGTGCATGTGTGTGCGTGCGTGTGCGCGTGTGCGCGCGCATGCGCGTGTGCGTGTGCGTGTACGTGCGTGCATGTGTGCGTGTGCGTGCGTGCATGTGTGCATGTGTGTGCGTGTGCGCGTGTGCATGCGTATGCGCGCGTGCGTGTGCGTGTGTGTGCGTGTGTGTGTGTGTGTGCGCACCCGCGCGCGTGCTTGGTCTAGCCCGGCTCCCGACTCAGCCAGCAACCGTAAATTCTTGAGCGGCAGCCATTGCTGACGGCCAGCACAGACCTGTGGTTTCAGCGGGTTACCTGAATTTTGCTGGAGTTGAGGATGGCTGCGGCTATGCTCAAAGCAGTCTTGGTCCCTGAGAGGAGCTACCAGGGCTGCGAGAGTGGGCATTTGCCTGGGCTCTTTCTGGACTGGGCAGGGGCAGAGGAGACAGGAAGGGGACACCGCAGGAGCTGCTGCCGCAGCATGGCAGGGACACAAGCACAGCACCCTTCTGCCTGCTGGGCTCACGCCCTAATTTTCCACGATAAAAGTTTAAAGAAAAAAGAAAGTCGGAATAAATAAGTTCAGGTTCAGGGGTAGGAGACTCAGTGTCAAGATGTGCTCTTGGGGCCAAGGAGATGGCTCAGTGGATTTTTATAAGTGCTTCCCTGGCAAGCACAAGGGCCTGAGTTCAATCCCCGGTTCCACACACACAAAAATTAAGATGTGCTCTTGCTGGGCATGGCAGTGCATGGCTGGAATCCTAGCACGTGGGAGGCTGAGGCAGAAGGACTGCCACAAGTTTGACGCCAGTCTCGGCTACATAGGGGAAGCCTGAACTATACAGCAAAACCACATCTCATAAAAACCAGTGTCTTTCCATGTTGTTCTAAAGACTCCTAATCCCCAGGCAGAAGACAGAGACAGAGACAGATGGAAACAGAGACACAAGAGAGATAAGAGAGATGGACAGAGACCAGGCAGGCCATGAGTGTGCATGCACGCACATGCGTGTGCGTGCGCACACACACACACACACACACACGAGAAGAGGGCCAGGAACAGTCTGGTGTGCTTCCGAATTTATCTGGGTGCACACAGGGGAGAGCATGTTGGGGGCAGGACCAGCAGCCAGGAGTGAACTGGCCTTGCTGCTGCCCAGCACTACACTCCTGTCAGGGGCTGCACCCCCTGGCATCTCTGACTCTATCTGCCTTTCCTGGGCCACACAGTGCCCTGGGCCTGTCCTCCTGCAGTGGGCTTGGGTTGCTCCCCTGGACAAGGGGAGACCCCACTTCCTCGCCTCTCCACTTCTGAGGCCAGCACACACAGGGGCACCAGGGCCCGTTCGCCAGTGCCATGGCCACTGTACTAGCCAGGGTTCACCAGTGCCACGGCTGGGTAAGCTCTCTGTCCACCAAAAGGACCCTGACATCATCTTGGGCCACAGATGACCCAAGGCAGCCTCGTCTCCAAGCCTCTGAGTAACACCTGAGTTCTTTGCTACGGAGCCTCAGGAGTTCGGGACGCAGCCAGCCCTGGAGGCCACTGTCCAGCCCACCACACCTACTGGCCCAGCAAGGCCTCTCCTTGGACCTGACTGTGGCATTAGATTCTGAGGCTGCTTCCATGAAGCCCCACAACCCAGAGGCATAAGCTGCAGAGCCAGCAGGGCTAAGTACCCTGAAGGCATCAGGGGAGGAGCCATGGGCAGGTTCTGGCTTTGGGGCCATCTCTACCCAGTCTTCATGTCACCTCTCTCTTCAGCGTGCACTAAAACCTGGGAGTGACACAGCTGATATGCTATAAGGAGGTGGTGTCAGATTGGGAAAGGCACTCATGGGGGTGCTGGAAGGGTGCACCTCCTTTCTCAGCTCCTCCTTCTCCTCCCGCTTTCTGACCACCAAACAATGAGCAAGTTTTCTTCCCGGGTCCCTTCCCTGCTGGTTCCTATCTTGGAACCAGCCATGGAGTGTAACAGACAGCGAACATAGACCTCTCTTCTTTTAACTTGTGGATATTTGATATTTTGTCCCTACAATGAAGAAAGTGACTAAGACGGGGACAAACTGACCCCCGAAGGCCACCTGACAGGGTGGAACGAGCAGATTAGGACGTCGTTCCTGCCAAGGGTACAAGAATGTGACCCTGAGGTGTAATAGAGGAGCGTGGAGCTTCACTAAGGAACTCCGCAGCTCTGCATCCCAGCGAGTGGGGAGCAGGCCTCGCCTCCAGGAGGCCGTTCACCGTGTCCACCTGGGGGGCTTAGAAGCTTAGCTAAGTGACGAGCACCCGAGCCTGTGCAAGGGAGGGCGGGTGAGGCCCGTGGGCTACACAGCTTTCCCCTGCATTCACTCTAGGTGCTTTTACTGTCTTCTGCCAGCTTGACCGGTTGCCCTGTGCCATGCCTCCCTACCTTGGAACCAGCCGATTGCCGATTACCGGCTGAGACTGCTGCGAGCTGTGAGCTAAACACGCTTTTCCTTGCTTCATTTTGGCTGTGGGGCATTTTGTCCCAGCAAGGAGAGAAGAGTAACCAAGATATGGGGGAACATCCGAG